>BLXL01002063.1:0-28698 GCA_023170135.1 Acarapis woodi
TTCGAAAACAAATTTTAATTGCACAAATACTATTTTGAATATTAAATAAGATTATATTATTGAGTAAACAAAATATCTACCATGTTAAACATCATTCTAAACCTGTTGATCCTGTTATCCTTAAAAAAATTTTATATATTTTTGTATTTTTTTTTGTTAAAATTCAGTTAAATCTATTAGCTTAAATTACAAAGCTTTAGTTTTGTTTTAAAGACTGACCAAGCAACTCACCAACTTGTAGACTTTTGTAAACTACAAGAAGCAGATTATCTTGAGAAAAAACGTTAATTCATTAGAATTCAAATTTTTATGTAAAGCTCCCTCTTTAAGACAAGTACTAGAGAATGTCAAACGAAATATAAACATTTGCAAAAAATGATTTGGTTGACATTTTAATCATTTAAAAATCATTTAAAAATCACTTGGAAATGAGCATCTGGACATTTATTAAAGTGGCTTTTTTCATGTTCAGTATTATGCTTATAAAAACTGTTACTAGCCTAAACATGCCTATGAAGGTGCAATGATACACATTTAAATTTCCAAAAAAAAAGGACGATTTTATTCAAAATCTATCCAAATTAAATATTTATGTTATTTATATATTATCAAATGAATATTTTTGTGCACTCTATATAGATTATGTTTTATTAAATAGGTAATTCAATAAAAAAATAAACTGAAGTGACTTTTGTTTTGTATTCATTGAAGTGAATATTGCATTGTATATTTATAAGTTAGCAATCTAATTGTAATTTTAAACAATCATACTGATTAAGTAGTTTTCTCTCAAACGGTTTTGTAGGTGTAAAAAGTTTCTGTTATATATTTAAATTGATTAAATGAACCATAATAGTTTTATTAATAAAAATGATGTCTATTCAAACGATAAATTAATTTTTTTTCTAAATGTTTTAAAGATTAAAATTAATCACAGATGGTAAATAAAAATAATTTAAAAAAATAAGATTTTCGAGGTGTTCTAAAACAGAATATCAACAAATTTTTAAGACTTATTGAATTTAAATACAAAAAATTTCTTTTTTTTTACTGGATAAGCGACAAATTTTAACATTTTTCACGAAAAAAATCTAGTAAAAATTCTTCACATCAAACGGGCATTTTTATTATTCGAAAAAAAAATTTCAAACCGTTTCATGACTACTGTGTGATTACCGATTAACAGAATTTATGTTATAAATACAAATCCAAACCTGCTATAGTAAAGTAGTGAATAAGAACCAGAATTCGTTTTGAATTTGTTTCAAACGAATCAGTTAAGTTGACCATTGAACAGACTACATGAGAATGAAAATTCAAAATCAAGGACAACGTGTATGAATTTCAAATAAATAATATTTATGTATACTTAAATTTAACATTTTGTACACAATGTGAAAAAGAATTTTCAATCAGTATTGTGTGCCGGGGTCAGTTTTTTATAAAAAATAATTTCGGCTTATATTGACCAGATTGTTTTGTCTTATGTAGAAAGTTGGTAAAAAAAAACCTTACCCTTTCGAATCAGGCCGAATGCATTAATAAAAGAAGAGGGTTGAAAAAGCTAATAAATCTTGATGCCAATTTTTATAAAATATAATCGAACTTATCTCACTTCCCGCGATTTCGTTGTACGAAAATATAACAATATTACAAATGCATAAATTCAATTTAAATTAACTAAAAATTACTTTGGTCACTTTTTATTTTCCTTCTTCATTCACAATGAAATATAAAAATAAATATATGAAAAGAATATATTAGCAAGTATATTGGCTTAATTTATCTATAAAGGCATTTTCCAGTTATTTTTTATTCAAAATAATTATACAATGAATATTCAAAGTAATAACGTGACACTATTTTTGCATTTGAGCATTTTTAATCGATATCAAAATAGAGGCCTTAAGATTAATTCAATGATTAACAATTTCAGTCAGAGAGGGAAGTTCATATATTATGTAAAGAAGCTAAAATTTATTTTTTGCAAATTCAAACCTTTTTGTTGAAACTTTTTTCTTCTTTAAATTATAAATATTTATAATTACTAATTTAAAAAAAAAATATTTTAATTTTAAAGTAAAACTAAAAAAAAAGTTTTTTTTTTTTTTTATCATTAAAAAGAGTTAATTGTTCTTTTACTATATATTTTTTTGTGAGAATTTTATTTTTTTTTTTTGAATCGTCTGATACAATTTAATTCTATTTCGAGATACTGAAATCGATATGAAAATTTTTATTAAAATTCAAGTATTTTCAAGCGTTTTTACATTTGAATGTTTAACCTAATTTTTCGTGAACCATTTCTTTATTTTTAAATATTGAATGAGAATTTCATCTATAAACTAACGTTTTTTTTTCATTGTGTTAGAAATTTTATTTCGTTCTTTATTTCGCAAAGGTAATCAACGTATATTTAATTTATTTCATGAAGCTCTATGAAAAGCATATTTTTATGGATATGTGCTATACAATTATTTTTACCTGTCTAAATTTTTTGCATTGTCGTCTAACGGTATTCAGAGGCAAGTTTTAGAACAATTAAAAAGGTCTGAAAAAAGATTTGTATGCCAGAATAGTGACGGTTATAAAAAAAATACCAAAAGTAGTGAGTTTTATAGCCATTAGATAGACGCTTCAATAAAAAGGGGTATTAGCGGACGAGCACATAAGCATTAATGTAACTGTTTTTTTTACGTAGGTTCATACAAAATGAACGATAAAAATTTTTTTTTCTCTATTTGCCGTGTAGCACATAGGGTAAATCGTTTGATAAATAGTTTTTTTTACCTCAATATTTACAATCCCGATGTATTTTTTACGGTCTGGTTTTCAAAAGAGCTAAAAATTTTTTCCAAAGAGTTGAATATCCTTCATGCACAACTTCTTAGTAAATATCAAATTATTTCAATAGTTCAAACTCTGAGACACTTATATTGTAACAGTAATAAACTTATTCATATTCAACATGAAAAAGTATGAAAAACTAAAAATAGGATTTCTCGACACAAATCTAAAGGTATTAAAGACAATTATTTCCAAACGTGAGTCCAAATTTCCGTAGTTAAAATTTTTTTACTAAAGGTGTTACAAGTGATTTTTCTGGTCAGAAAACAGCCTTAAAAGAACAAAAGTCAAACTATTAAGTATATTTTTACCTGTTCTTTGTCTTTTCATATCGCAAGTATTCGAAAAAGTTGAATAAATGCAATTTTTTTCTGAATAAAATATTATTTTTCGATAATTATTCAAAATACTTTGTCGATTTATAATTTCTGAAGTTCACAATATCGAAAGTATTAAGAAATATTAAATTTGGTAATGTTGCGTTGCCTAACTATTGAAAATACAATATAACTCAAATACGCTTTGAAAAAAAAACTTCATGTTGGATTTCTTAATTATGAGTATCAATTTTCACAAAGACATCAAAAAAAAAAAAGGTTAAAATAATCAAAATCAGATTGGCAATTAATCAAACAAAAATTGTGGCAAATCTATTCGATTAGGCTCCAGCAAGAATATGGCCTACAATTAGGAGTTTTTTTTTTCTTTTTGTCATGATATATAGGGTACACAATTCAAATAATAAAAGAAAAAAGAAATGATAAAAAACAAGTTTTATTCAAAATGCATGTGATTGCTATTTATTAAACTACATTTGTGTTTTAGTATAATGAATATTTGTATTAACTAAAAGTAATAAAAAGAAATCAATTGATTTCTTAAATGCATTAAAATTCTTATTAAATTATAAAGGTACAAAAGAGAAAAGAGACAAATTCATATAAAAATAATCAAATAACATCTGTTTTATTATTACATAATCGTTTTAAGAATTACTATACCATTAAATAATATTTTAAATGACAAAAATTATCATTTTATTATCTTAATTTTTACTAATTAGTGTGTGTCATTTCCTTTTTTTTCTAAATTTCTTTCCATTTATTCCAGCACCGCCATTTAATTCACGAAATTTTTGCCTTTCTTTAATCATTGAACGTAAATTGGCTAAAGTTGTTGGACTAGCGCCAGTACCTTGACGTACATGTCTACCGGTAAGAGGACGAGATATACGTTTACGATCTGCAAAGATAACAAAAAAAATGGATTTTAATTTTAAGCTTAGTACAAAGTTAAATTAAATATACCTTGAAACGAATTCGGTGTCATAGATGGTAAACAATGATTGCTCTCATTTTCAAGATTCAAATAAGTCTGACCAGTTAGTATTTGCAATTGGTTTGAGTTATTCAAATGTAGATTACTATTTATCAGATTTTCATTTTGAATTTTAACATACTGAAGATAATTTTCAGGTGTTAATTGCATGCTTGCCAAGCTCATAGGTTGAGGTGAAGCATTGGCAAATTTTTGTCTTTCCAAATCACGACTAGTATTATTCAACAATTGATGTTGCGAATGATCGAAAATAGTTGCATTGTTAAACATTTTTAAGTTAATAGGTCCATGATTGTCGATTTGATTTGAATAGGATTTTTCGTATGCATGTAATTTAATAAGCTCTTGTTCCGGCCAATCATCATTCAAACTAATGTGATTATTGTTTTTTTCATTGAATTTTTTCATGATATATTGAAGAGCATTGAATCGAGCTGGAGAATCGGGTTGATTTATTAATAAATAATAGTAGTCCTTGTAAATTTTCCATGAAGTTAGATTGTCTTTTGGTGTTGAAATTAAATGATTATTTGTGTCATTTGCCTGTAAAAGATCATCAGATAAAAGATCCGCTTGTAATTTACCGAAATTGGATTGCTTATTATTATTCGAAATAGAACGTTTTGATAAATTAATGTGGTTAGCAAGGTGAGATGATGAATGATGATTGTGAAAAGGTAATCTTAAATCTAAACCGTTATTTTCACGAGATGGCTCTAAATGATGTCTATTCAAATGACTATCTAAATGACTATTTAAGTGATCTATATGTCGATCAAGATGATGCTTGACTAAAAGCGGTTTATTTATAAGGGAGCTATCAGAATTCGATTGGATCGAACTTGGACTTACACTAGACGATGCAGTATTTGATAAATTATCAACTATCACATTTTCTTCATTTTCATCTTCATCCTCTAGATCTTCTTCGTCCTCGTCCGATGCAAGTTTAGTGAATTTACGTTTAGCTGTCTTTTCATTGAGTTTATTGCATTGGCCATTTAATCCATTGATGGTCAATGTTTTCTTATTTAAAAATTGACTATTATTAAATGTAAGACTAGCTTTAGAACGATTTAGTTGTAAATTTAATGGTAAAGAATTCGATTTTAGCTGATTAAATTTTTCAAATTGGCTTAAGTGATTGAATTGATCAAATTGACTGAATGGATATGAATTTTTTTGATTTGAACGTATTAATTGTTTAGTATAATTCATAAAGTTTTCTTCTTTAAAATAATTTCTTACATAAAATTCTCTTTTTATTTTATTCTCATACAATTTTATTTCATTTTCTATTGTTTGACTATCTTTATCATATTCCGCTAATTCATTTGCTCTAAAAATCGAATGTTTATTATTTGAACCTTGATTCGATTTTGCGTTCATTGAATGTTCAATCAAACTTTGAGCAACCTGATGATGATTATTTTTCGCTATTTCTTTATGATTTCTGTTTTTCACATTTAGCTCATTCAATTTCATTGCTCTTTTTTCTTGATTGCACCTATAGATTTTTATCAAATCAGCTAGATCACTTTCAGATCGCCATTGTTTGAAAAATTTTCTTTTATAGGTTAATAAATTAAAAATGTTCTTTCGTTTTTCTTCTAATAATGATAGCTCAGATTGGCTTCGTTTTAAACCTTTATAGGTTTCATTGTAGCTATTGCACATTGATAGGGATTCGTTAATGAATTTCAAATAATTAAAATTTTCACGTTTATTCCGATTTTCAATCGTCTGCCTGTTTCCATTAATTATTGATACATCTTTTGAATTTGATCTATTCAGTGAATTGCCATTGGTTATAGATTGTTTAGAGTTTGATAATTCATTTGTTGAATTAATTGAATGTCCGTTGCTTTTTATATTATTATTGTGCTTGTGGTCTTTTGCTTCACTCGATTTATTGTGTCTAGTCAAATATTCAAACTTTTTAATGGATGATGATTCATTAAGTTTCTTTTCCAATATTTTAGTCTCTAAAAATTCTTTGATCAAATGAGAATTTTTATCTATATCATCATTATTATCACTATTTGGTGATAGTGTTAAATTTGTACTTGATGTGGAGCTAGAACTATTTCTTCGATCAGCATCAATGATCGGTTGATGATTCAAGGATAATGTGGAATTCGAGCTATTCGATGATAAAGACGATGAAAATAGCCGTGTGGTTTCATTAGCCGATTGATTTCTAGTAGTATTATTATATGTAAAAGAAGATTGCTTACGTTTACGCATACTTGCCAAAAACAATTTCTTTTTGTTATATTTTAAAAGATCGGTTTCAATGTCGGAATTTGGCTCATCTGATGGTGAATCAATCAATATTTGATTTTTGTATTGAATTTCATTTATTTTAGCTATATTTGTTGTTTGATTGGACATAAGTAAAAAAGGCAATAATTTGTTATCGTTTTTTGAATGATCTAACAGATGACAATTTATTTCGAATTGTCTACTTGTATTTACTTTATCACCATTTTTAAAATTTTGATCAACGTTTTTATGAGAAATTTCAGGTGACGATCGCTTGATACTCAGATCAATCGGTAGTTCCATTGTTTTATCGATTTGAGTCGATTGGACATTTTCTTTAAGGTATCGAGATTTCAAATGATGATAATTTAATTGATCATAATTTTGATTTAATTGATTACTTGATTCATTTTTACCAAAATTGGTACCATACACTTTTGGTTCCATTATTTTCGATTCTTTCGTTCGAATTTTTTTTTCAATGATTAGAAGATTCGCGAATAATGTTTCAAATCATGATGATTTGTTTCCTCTTTAATTTTTTTGAAATATATGTGTATAAATTCATGCACAAATATATGTTTATTTTATTAATCCGAATTCACCAAAAGCACAGTTTAACTCTTTTTCATCACTTTTTATAATTTTTAATTAAATTTTTTTTTTTTTTTTCACATTGGCAAAGAAAGAACCAAAGAATTGTACTAGTGTATGTCCGTAGCAGAATGTCAGCCACTACATAGAAAAGCACGCGTGAAGTAGCCAATGTAATCGCTGGATAAAGGGCACTGAAGTAAAAAAAACACGTAAAAAATGCGTGTTGAATGGGAGTCTCAAAGTTGTCAAGGCAACAAACAAGAATAAGAATGAAGAATAGGATATGAAAAATAAGGAGTAGATAGTTGTGTGGAAATGATTGGTGGGTAAGCATAAAGTTGATTAGATTTGAAATTAAAAATCAACATACGTATGGTGAGTTACATAAAAATTTAAAATAATGTGGAAGCGATAAGTTGGACTTTTTTTCTGGTCTGTCAGTGTACAGGGGGAGAAGAGAGGGTAGATTAAATAAAAATTCGGGCCATATAGGATCAGGGGCTGAAATTACGATATATATATATATGCTGATGTATAAAAATGGGCCGGACAAAATTTTGTCTTTTTTTGAATAGGAAAACAAACTAAATAGAGTATAGTATTAAAGAGCTAAAAAAAATATGTTTTCACACAAGGCACATTGAGTACGAAGAAAAAAGGTCGATTTAAGTGTGGCGCATTTATGCCTTTGCCAATGGCGTACATTTATTTTGTTTTTACATTTTTTGATAAAAAAAAGAAGAAAAATAATAATTTGATAGAAGAAAATCTTTGAATTAGAATATTTATGATTGTTAAAATAAAAAATAATAAAAAAATTGGTCTATATATAGGATTATATTTATTTTTGAAATTAATAAGAGGTTCGTTATAACTTTATATATATAGGCAAAAATAAAAATGATAAAAATTATAAAGAAATGATAAACGTTAAAAAAGAAATGAACTAATTAATATGCCCACTATTGGCTATTTTTTAATTTGATCCAGTTAAATCGTATACCTGAAGCTAAAAAAGAATTCTGTTTGATTTTTTTGTTCATGTAATTCAAAATGCTTGCGAAATCTTGATTAAATTTAAATGTTTTAATATCGAAAATGTTATCAAAAACTCTTTCAATAATGTGTAAGTTATTGCCGCACCCTGATTTTTGAATGTATGGCTAGTTGGGTTAAATAAACTTGTTAAAAAGCTGGTAATGTGAATTTAAATGCAAAAATTTTATGATTCTTATGCATTTATGATTTACTTTATGAAAACTGCAAAACGAAGAGTTAATAAGCGCGAATAGAAAAGCAGGAAATAAAACAAATGTTATATGGACACTCATAATAGTTTGTAGGGAAATAATCTGTGGTCAATTTTAGCTAGTTCATTCGAAAATTTCGGACATTGTACAATATTTTTTGGATCGATTCGAAAAAAAAATTAATATAAAAACGTGCATGAAGATTATAAAGTTTCTATGTTTAAAAGAATGAGGAACTTATAGAGCGAAAGAGGTAGAAAATGCATGCCAAAAAAGTATTTGTTTGCAAAAAATACGAAAAGGGAAGTAGGTCAACGAAGGAGTATTGACCAGTGTGCGAGTAATTTGGTCAACGAACTTTAAGTTCAGCTGCCTACACTTTTCTCTTTTTTTCCTAGCATTTAGGCACACTTCTTTGGCATATGTTCTTAGCTACAATGTGTGTTTTGTTCGCAAAATTTTAATGTAGGGCATTAACTAATTTGAATTACTTATTTGAAATATATCATGGCAATATATTTCGACTACTATTTAATGACTGTTGATATGGTCACTTTATTCGAAAGATAAAAAAATCTATTGTGAACAATAAAATTAATCTAATAAAATATTTATCTTTAAAATTAAAATTTTTTTTTCAAACGATCACCTGTTGATTTTGACAAATTCAATATTAATTTAAATTTTTTCTATGCTTTTATAAAACATCGAATCTTTTTAGCGAACTAATGAACAAAATATTTATAAATAAGAAATGTTTTAGTTTTTCAAAAATAAGCTAAAAATAAAAAAAGTTCATTTTAAAATCTTAGTACAAAAAAAACTAGGTCATTTCAATCAATCGATTTCGAAATAAAGATCAAAAATAGATCAGTATATCCGGAACAAACTAAAAATGCAATGTTGAATACTTTTAAAAAAAGAAAATATTACGCAAGGGTTCTAAAAATTAAAATAATGAAAAATTTTAAAGGGCAGGAAGTATTTTGGTTTATGTGTGCAAAGTTTAATTTTACAACTGAGGTAGTCAAATCTTATTCAAGTAACTTTACGAAATTTTTAAGCAAATTTGAATGCGAAAAGAAGATTCGCTTTTGTGGAACTAATGACTAAGGTTCAGTATTAAAAGTGTTTATACTTTTGCCCTACCACACCTTAGATCTATTGATTTTCAAAATCTTTCATTTATTTTAGGAAAATTATCGACTATTTTCATTTACTTGACTTCTCGATAGTGATTTCTGTGAAAAATTTCCTAGTAAAATTAAGTAAGTAAAATACAATGATCATAACTTAACAGCAAGAAGACTGCTTCCCCCGTATTTGTATTGAAAAAAAAAATATTTACAACTATTTTGAAACACATTAATTTAGTTTTTTTTCTTAACAAAAAACTTATAATTTTCGAACTGATTTTCAAAAAAGATATAATTCTTTGCTTGATTAAAATTATTTAATAGCCTAAAGATCACATAAAAGCATTTAGATCAATAGTTCGATTAACCTAATAATTAACAAAATAATATGGATGCACGGAAGAATTAAATTAATTTTTTGAAAGATTAATTATAAAGTTTAAAATAAAAAAAAGTCAAAATAATGATGGTTTGCTATTTGAATAATTTAGTTGATAAACTAATTAGAAAAGGATAATTTTCAATACCGATTCTTTATCTACCCGTATTTTTTATATTTTTGAACTGATTTTTTACATTTATCGAATCGGGACCGTTACTATGGTGATTATTATAATAAATGAGAGTGACTTAGCAAATCAACTACAAAATTTTTTAAATTCATAATTCTTTTACTGAATTACTCAAAAAATTAGTCAATTTAAATTATGAATTATTTTAAAGTCTTTTCAAAATTTGTATTATCCAAAATTTATTTAATGGTGCTAAAAATGATTGTTAGTCTATTTAAAGATTATCAATTTTTTTGAGTTCGAACTTGAATCATGCTAATTAATAAAAAATTTAAAAAATCAAAGTTAATCTAACCATTAGTGTGTCAATCAATAATATGTAGTTAAAAGTTTAAAACACATTAAACTCTAAAGCAAACAAACAACTAGTGTCAACTCAAGATCATTAATAATAATTCAAATTCTATATCATTTATAAGAAAAAGAGCAGAATCTAAATAAATGTCAACTAACCACGAGTACAACAAATCATGACAAAACATAGGATGATTGATGAATTAAAAGAGAATTTTGAATTGTATAATACAAATATTTATTATTTTATAAATGCATATGAAAAAAGCAATCTTAAATCTATTAGATCCAGAGGAAAAAAAACAGCCGCTCTACAAAATCCTTCCACATAGAATACAAGAAATTTCGCAAAAAATGTTTATAAGTTATTAATTTTGTAGACAATTTCACATAACCAAAAAGTATTTTTAAAGCATACTCTTTAAGAGCTCTCAGTCTAGAATCTAAAAAAATAAAAAAAATTATAATAAAAACTTATTGCATCGTCTAATAGATTACGAATTAATTGATTTTAAAATTTTTCCTCTATATTTACGGCATTCGACTGAAATAAAGCTATTTTTTAATTTTCATATTTGAATATATATAGGAGCACTCACAGCTCACAAATGAAAATTCGCAGATTGAATAAAAAAATAATTTTATTAGTACATAGAAAACATCAAACATTTTAGCGAGAGGGTAAAATAGAAAAAAGGGTGCGTAACTGTGAATGCCATTTTTACATTTTCATATATCAAAAAAAAACGTTGTCAACCAAGGTCGACTCACAAAAAGCAGGACACATCTCTTAGTGCCAGAACAGGAAACTGAACATCCCTTGTTAATAAGTATCTAAAATATCTAAACTAAATTTCCCTTTTAATGTTTAGATTATTTATTTTATATAATGTTTAAAGAGTAATGATCAAGTGAAACATTACAATTTGTTCCATTTTCATGTTGCGTTCAACCCTTTCTGGTAAAATTCTCTTTCGTTACAAAAATAAAACCGTACTTCACTAACTTACAATGCCAAAATTTATTTTGATTACAGTATGAATACATAAAATGTTAGAACCTAAGCCTGAGGTTTTATGGCCTTTTATATTTTTTTTTAAAGAAATTTATTGCTTAATATAAAGCGAAAAAATATCACCAACTACACGAAATACGATTCATTTTTTTCCATTGAATCAAGGTATGCGACATATAAAAAAGTTTTTCAATTTTTTTCTTTTGGAAAAATAAAATTCAAAACATGTAGTGAACATCAAAATTCAGAAAAACTTAACGCACGTGCTTTAAATTGACCTAGAAATGAAAAATATTCAAAGAGTTTTTGAATGGTTAATCGATAATCAATTTCAACAGCTTAAAGGATAGTACACATTTTCAATTAAATAAACCATATTATTATGTGTACCGTTGTTTGAACAACTTTAATCATTTTCAATAGAGAATGAGTAGTTTTTTAGAATCGTTTAAATATAACAAAATTTTTCCTACTCTCCGAATTATGAGTACCGTTTCAAATTTCAATATTATATAATCAATCTAACGGAAGGTATTTCTAGAGTTTTTATACGAAAATTATTAATTCAAAATTTTTAATTTATTTTAATTTTTTTTGTCTTATTGAATAAGACGAATTTTTCAGATAAAATATTTTGAACAGTTTGAAGGAGTAATTTTAAATTAGATTGTTTTTGAAAAAAACTATAAATTAATTATTAACACTATCTAAGATTGAATAAATCTATGAAATCTGAAATCATATTATTTTTTAAACTTAAAAATACAGAAATGAATTTTGATTATTTAGTCGGAAATTAATATTCAGCTATCATCAGAGTTTGTTAAATTGAAAAAACTTGTTACGAATAAAATTCTTTTACATTTTTATCAAATATTAAATTACTAAAATGTTACAGGTCTTATTTAGTTTAATATAAAAGAAAAGTGAAGTTTTAACTCACTTCCTTGAATTTTACCTGATTTGGTCAATAGTTTGAATATTTTTGAAGTAAGAGTTTGGTGTAAAGACCTGGTGGCCTAGATTAGGGCTTAGAATACTTCAATGACCCTCTCTCTCTCTCCCTCTTTCATTTTAGTTTCATACATGAAAACTGTTTTGATTGAAAGGCAACCCAAACAGCACACAAAAAATGTATTCATACACGGGGTTATTTTTACATTTGTGTGTCCTTTAAGAGAATAATTGTAAATATGTTGAGCATATTGAATAAACACTACGAAAAGTATTTTCGCTCTTGGCATAAGTTCATAGAACAAATTTGAGGGATTTTGTTGCTTTATTATATATTAAAGAGTTTGGTAAAAGGATTTTTTTGCAAATTTTTTTCCCTAAGTCTGACCCGAAATTGTTTTTAGCGGAACAGACTTCAAATGATATAATAAAATTTGATGCATTGTGTAAAAAGTAGCTAAGATCTAATCAAATGGACGTAGGTAACGGTTTGATATTTGAATTCATAAATATGATAAAATTGTGCTACAAATTCGATTTCTAAGCAAATGCTCCTGAATGCCTTTTAGAATTAATAATAATAATGTATTTGCTAAATGCAACATATTTGCAACTTTATGCATGCAAATGAAAATAAGCTAAATGTCTGAATAATCTAATATTTTTTATATCTCAAATATTCGAATCATAAAACTTTTTGAAAAAAAAACTCAAAAGGGCTTACTATGTCCGTCATTTACCCGTTCAGCAATGAGAAAATTATGATTAATCTTCAAATGAAAAATCTTGTGCCAAAAAATGAATAACGGCTTTTGGAAAACCCAATTTTGAATTTTGAATAATTTGAAATATTTTTTTTTCTATTAGTATAGTCTCTCAAATCCTCGGTTATAATTTCAAATATGTAATTTAAGCTCAAGATTATTTAAAATATTAATCATTTCATTTAAATTCATTTTATTGATTCATAATAAACTAAAATTAATACTAAATATTGATAAATAATTAAGTGGGCATCGATTAATAATTTATATTTGACGAATAAATTTACGATTTTCCTTTTTTAATAAATTTTAATAAATTTAAAAAAAAAAAAATAAAGAAGAGTTAATGGAAGTGAATAAATAAAATTACGCAAAGATTACTTTGAAAAATCATAATAAGAACAAATGCGGAAGAGACTTTCACTTATTTAAAAAAAAATCTTTTGCTAATCACATATTGTTAAGCGCCACCTTTCATTAGGAAAAAAATTCCAACATACTTTCGAAAATTTAGTGAGAGCAACAGGTGAAAATAAGAATTTTTTTCTGCTCAATTTTTGTTATAACAATAGCAATAGCGAATGAATGGAATTCATCAAACTTGATTCAAAGAACAATTCATTTATTATTTTTATTAATATTATTATTATTTCTCTCTTTTGATATAAATTTTTAGTATTTTGATCAGGCTGAAGGAAAGAAGGAATTGTCTTATATTGCTTAAAACACAAAAAAATGAACAATTTTCATGTCCTTTTACTTAAAATTCTTTTGTTTGATTTTATGTTCAAGAATGCACTTAAAAAGTATATTTCACTTATTTTTGTAACACCAAAAAAGTAATTCATGCATTATCTACATACTCTGTTCTGTTTAAAAAAAGCAGGCGAATAGGCTGCACGATCACTTATCCGTAAAAAAAAGTATATCAAATACAAGAATCCGGAAATTGTTTATTATGAATACTTTTATCTTTTTTTCTCGTTTTTTCTCGTTCATTATTTTGTTTTTTAAGTTTTATTCAGAAAAATTCGTTTTCGATATTCACAAGTAAAATATTTATTACCAAAAAACAATTAATAAATATTTACATAATGCTTCAATCATAAGGAATTAAAATTCAAAAAAAAAAATCAATCTGATCAAAAGATAAAATTAGAGCTTGTTTAAAGACTAAGATTTTAGAGGTAAATGGTGGTATTATTACCTTTTTATAATCGTATTTTTTTACAAAGAAGAGATATTAATAAGTAATCCCTGGATTTAAATTGATTTGAAAGGAATGAAAGATAATGAAAAAAAAACTTATAAGACATGACATATGGGCACTTCACAATTTATCACAAGGTACTGTAAACAATAATAAAAAAGTTGAAAAATTCAAAAACAAAAAAATAACGAATCTGATACTTGAATCGATTATTAATTAAAATATATTAATAAATATCTAAAATTAAAATGAGAGAATGTTAAGGATTAAGTTTCACTTCTCATATTCAGTATCATATTTTTTTTTTTATTTATAAAAAATGAATATTTTATAAGATTTATTTGAATCACTTGCTTAAGTTGAAAATAATTACAGAATAAAATCAAAATTAATAAAAAAAAAAAAACACAAAATTGGACTAGTTTTTGCACGTGCTTTAATCAGTGTTTTCAAAGCAGATAAAAATAAGATGTTCGAATAACATAAGAAAAGTTTTTAAGCTTTCAAAAAATTAAAATTTGTATGTTAAAGGTATTGAGCTGAAGAGTTGAAATGGAATGAATTCACCTTTCACTTACAACATTATTTCTTACAAAGCGAATGCGCAGTTTAAAACTCCGGTATCGCCTACTGAGGAAGTAACTAAAGGACATGTTTGTTTATTAATAGAAAGTTAATAAAGTTAATAATTCAAAAGAATAAAAATACAACGAACGTAGTAATTGGTTAAAAATAGTTAATAAAATCATCATATACATCGTTCTTTCGTTCTCAATGTATCAGCATTGTGCACACATATATCATTCATATACGTGTATGTGTATACAAATGATGTGTAGCTTTTTAGTGAACTGGGTATGATTAAAACTAAGTGGCCAAAAAAATTTTGAAGAAATAGAATAAAATAATTTAAAAATATACTTGAATAAAGCTTTAAGTATATTCTCTTTCAGACCCACATTGATTGCTCTTTCAACAACTTTCGAACTTTTTCCTACTTTGCTATATAAGTGAAATGAAAAAAAAAAAAAAAAGTAAATTTAGACACGCTTTTTTTGGCTAATAAGCTTTATTCTTTAACCTGTTCTCTTTTTTAATTTTATAATGCATATGTTCGATTTACTGGCTATCGGTACTTCTATTACCTTGTTTCTCGCAAAGTGTGATTGAAGAGTGAGAAAAAAAAGAAAGAAAAAAGAGCGAAGAGTATTTAATTTCACAGTTATTTCATACAAATCTAAATCTACCATATTATATAACTCATCATGTTGTGTATCATGATTCCTGCAAACTTAGCACAACAAAAGATACTGAGCATGCTTACTTGAAAAGTGTGTCAGCAAACTTAAAATAGTGTTCACAACACTTCCTGAACCACTCTTATTCATAAATCTAGATGAGAGCGAAAAAGATAACTTTAGCCTTAACAATCCCCGAAAAATTGTATAAAACTGAGTATGTAAAAATTATACAAAGAAAAAATTTACACCTTTTTTATTATCAATTTCAAACCTGATTGTTAATTTTTGGATTTAGATAATTCATAAACTTTTTAAAATGAAAATTCTTTTATTTGAAACACAAATGTTCATTTAAAAAAATTTTTTAATCACTTTTTTATTTGATTTCTTATAAGATTCATAATTTTTTTTTAAATTCAGTTTAATATTAATTTACTGCTTCCTTCATTTATCGATTTTTCTAATGAAAAAAAATGAATTTTTTCATAAATTTTTCTTCCTTCATCTAACCCTTTTCAGAATTATTGAAAGTTCTATTTATTGATTTTATGCTTTAATGAATGCGAGCTTTTTTAAATGACAATTATTAGTCATTATTTTTATTTACTTTTTTTTGATATTTATAAGCGAAAAGATTCATTAAATCGAGATTTAGAATTCGAATTTATTTAATGTCTAATACAAGATTGCAGTATACTTAGGTTAACATAATGATTAAAATCATCTAATTTTTAATAAAGAAGATAAAAAGAAATAAAATTTTTATAATTTAATTTTACTTCCTTTAAAGAGGTAAAGATGTGAAAATATTGAAAAAAAAACTCTAAAATTTTAAGTTTTCAAAATAAAATTATTGTAAGATAATCTTATTTTAACCTTTTCGAAAAAATTAAGGTACTTTTTATTTTAGATTAAAAAATGCTTGGTATATTTAAGATAAAAAAAATTCATAGAATAATCTTTTTGCATATTTACAGATATTTTGAAAAAATATAAGTCGCAATTCAAAGTTGTCAATCATTTTGTGTATATTAGATCATATTATACCTAATTTTCAATATAAATAACTAGTTTCATATCCATTTGATTACACACCCTTTTTTAATTTTATTGTTCATAAAAGGGCAGACGAGCAAATAGATAATATTATGTTTTTTTTTTTTTCTATATTCAGTCGCATTTATATCATCCATTTAGTAGCACACGCTTAGTTTAGAAAAGAAAATAGTGAAAGTGCGAAAATTTTTTTTTAATGATGCATAGCGTTTAATATCGGTTAAGCTCAAAATTTTTGAATCGAAAAATACTTCCGCATTCAAGCAGATGCGTAATTTATTGTTCTTTTTTAAATTTTTCAATTTGAAAAATAGTTTGGAAAAATAAACTTTTTTTAGAGATTTTTTTTTTTTTTGTATCTTCATTTTTTTAAACGCTTCTGAAATTTTTATTATCTGGAATACTATTTAAAACATAAAAAGTTATTACAATAGAACGACAAACAAAATATGAACTTATTTCTAAAATTTAAAACTAAAAAAAAACACTTTTTTTCATTTCAATAATCAATTTTCATATTATATTTAAATTATTCATGAGAATTAATTTGTGCCTTAATGAAATATTAAAATATTTATTAGTCGTATTAACTATATTATTTGATTGAGATTCGAAAAAATTAGTTGAATACTAATGAAAATTAGGGTTATTTTGAAAGATTCCCCAAATAAGTAAAAAAAAAATTAGAAGAAAAATAAATCATCAAAAATGGCAGATTGATCGGTTAGAACTTCAAAGTAAAAAATTTGAATTTGTTTTTCAAAATAAATCTACAATTCTTTCAAGAGTTTCCTTTAATAAAAAAAAAAATTATAAAGAATCGTATAGAAATCGCTTTGAATGAAAAAATTGAAAAAATATCGCTCAAATAACGTAAAAATCACAATTCGAATTTTCTTCCGAATTTGAATCGAGAGACAGCAAATTATAATTTGATTTGTGTTTTAAGTAATAAAAAATAAATAGATAATCAAATCAATAAGACGATAGCATATTTTATATAAATAAAGATTGATATTTTTTCGAAAACAATTTTTTAAAATACTGTTGTATTTTTTCAAACATATTATTATACTTCATTAATGAATAAATGGCGTAACGTTAATAAACCTAAACATAAAACGTTTGTTTATTGAAAATTTTAAAAACATCTTTTTCTAAGAAAAATTAATTGAAAATTATTGATTATTTTTTATTTAACCTTAATCTTGATTTTTTTTTTTAAGTTTCAAATAATGCAAAATAAATAAAAATTAATTCGAATTCAAATCATGAAATTCTCACCTAAGACCAATCAAAATTATAATCATTTGAAATCATTACGTTTGTTTCAAAAAAATAAAATAAAAACCCATCATTATTGTGGTGAAATTATAAATGGAAAACAATTTATTGGAAAAAAATATTAATTGAACTAAAAGCACAATTAATCTAAAAGGAAATCGTTTTCATTGAATTACCAATAACGACAAAATGATCTTTTGAAATTTTTGCATGCAAATTATTTTTCTTCTATGCAACTTCATTCAAAAATTGATTTTGATTTTTTGAAAACAGTCAAAAAAAATTTTTTCATTAAAATTCAGTTTATGTTCGTATACAAGTACGAATTATTTAGATTGAATAAAATATTTTTGAATCAAAATTTTTATTTTTTTTATTTTTAGGTTTCAATTAGCGATTGCTGATTATTTCAAATCAAATTGATTAATTTTGATAAAATCCAACATATTTTCAAAGAATTAAGAGGAATCATTGAACATGAGTATGATTTTATTATTTTTTCATTGATTTTTGTCATTAAAAAACATTTCAAAATTTAAATCTTTGACAGTATCAGGTAAAAAGAGAAAAATATGTAATTATATTATGTGCGTTTTCATACCTTATTTTCAAGAAAAAGATACCGTTTATCAAAAAAATCTTGATTTGAATTGATAGTTAAATATTTTTTAAAGCGATTATTTATAGTTCGACAAAATTATCAATTTACGATGAAAAAAATATATTTCATTTTATAAAAAGTTAGTATTCCTTAATGTATGACATCGAAAATTCTAATAGTTTTATGAAAGTGAATTTTTATATTCACCATAAACCAGATGAAAAATATCAACAAAACGAATGAAACTTTACCTATATTCGTAATTAAATGATGAGCATTGATTATTTTGGAATTCAAATATGAATCATAGCAAAAAATTAAAGCCATGTTTGAGACAGGTAAATTTTCGAAACGTTACAATCTAATTTTCAATTAATAAAATTACTTGAATATTATTTTTTATATTTTACATTCGTATCATAAGTTGAATTAAAAAAAAAAATTATTGATATATGGGATAGAGAAGAATGTTTAACATTAAAAGATTTAATTTTAGGAGAAAAATAATCTACTCGCTGAATTTTGATTGATCAACTTGATAATTATCACTTAAATTATTTTAGCACTCAACTTATTCATTATTTTTGATTTTGAACTTCCATCATTTGAATATTAAGTTTTTTTAATTGATAGGTATTTTGTAAACACCTCACTTTCGGAAAAAAAAAATCAAGATAAGATTATTCTAATTTAATTCTAATTACCTTCAATATAAAATAATAAGTGAAACAATATCTTTAGAAAATTACTAAGCCATATTTTAAAGAAAATGTGGACTTTTGGAACAGTTTTATTTGAATAAATTTTTCAATAGCATATATAATGATAAAAACATAAATACAACAATTTGTTGAAATGATATTTTTTTAAAATGTTTTAAATTTTTCGTTAGCGCGTGAGAAAGACAAAGGTAACATTTGCACTTTATGTAATAAAAATGTGGAGCGTTTTTTAATTAAATTTATAATGGTGAACTTATCAAAAAATAAAACTCTTTCGTACAAAATAATAATTAATTAAATTATGGTTCAGAACCAATAATATTTTATTTAAATTTGATAAATTACTCAAGATATTTTTTTCTTACTATATTTTTTTTTCAAAAGTGAAATCATGTGGAATTCAATTAATTTATAAATAACTAATTTTAAGAAAAATTATTAAATTTTTGATTGTCAATCATAAATCAATTTTTTATATAATTGAAATTTTTTATTTCAAATTAATAATTTAATCGACTTATATGAAAACGTAAGTTTTTCAGTAAAATGCTTTAATTTTCAATTACTGAAACAATCGTTCATAAATTTATTTTTAAAATTTTTTACTCTTCAATTATATTCATATTTACAATTTGAAATTTTAAGATTTATCAGATTTGCTTTTGAAAAATTTAATTAGTTACTTTTTTAAGTCGAATTCCGTGAAATTTTAATCAAAATTCATATATGTATATAAATGAATTAATATACACACTTATCCTTAATTATTTTAAAAGAGAAGCTTTGAGATGGCATATATCTTTTAACATTTTTTTAAATTAAATGCAAATCTTGCTCAAATTCAAACTTAGAATTTTATAAGCTTTCAGTACTATTTTTTCAATTGATCTAGATACCAAGATAGTATTAAAACAAAATGCAAGATGATATATATGAAAAAAAAAATTTTTTTATAAATTAGCCAATAATTAATATAATTTAATTATATTCTACTTTCTAATAAATGATAAAAAAGACGATTTTTCTTATAAAAAAAAATTTATTGATTAGTAGAAATATAATTTGTTTTAATTTTTTTCGACAAAGATTGTATTAAATTTTATGAATACAAATTATAATTTTTTAATCGTAATCATGTAATACATTTAAAAATTGGATTTATATAATTGAATTTTAAAAATTATTTAAGAGGAAAAAATAAATGTATGTTAGAGAATCAAAAAGTATTTTTTTTAATAAATCAAATTTAAATTTGTTATTTACCTATTTAGATAATTTACAATTCACAATAATTAATTTTTTTTTGAACGAATACGATTTTGTTTGAATTTCATTTTTTATTTGTCAACAAAAAAATTTGTTGCGTTTAATATCATTGTCATTTTAAATGGTCTATTAAAATTATAATGAATTTGACTTGATTTATATTATTTTATTTTTTTAATCTTTTTTTGAAGTTTAATTTATTTTGTATTAATCAAAGCAAAAACTAACTGTATCTCTTGGTTTGTGCATTTGTGCACTAAATTTTTATTAAAAACTGTTTATCATTAATAACTAAATTTTGATTTTTAGTGACCAAATTACAATCAATTAAACATTTAAGACTATATTAGATGCTTAATTTTTTTCTGTAATATAATTTTTTTTTATCAAATTCAAAAATATTTTTTAACTATTGATGTACAATTGTCTATAAATTTGAGTCTTATTAAAATTAAGTTTGTCGTAAAAAAAACATGCGTATTTATTTATCTAGGTTTAATTTTACCTAAATTTAACATTTTTGATTTGTAAAAAAAAGATTAAAATTTAAAATTTTGAAGATTAATAAAAAATAATATAAAAATAATAATAATAATATAATAATAAAAAATTACAGAAAAGCATAATTTTTGTTTGTTACGATTCTAAAAACATATCTTGTTCAAAATGTGCAACGAATATCTTATTAACCTATAAGGTGAATTGAGTCCAAAATTTTGAGGAAGTATAAATTATTATAAATTTGAGAAATATACAGAAAAAAAATATGAAGAACATATTACTTATCATGTTTTTACTTCTAAAAATTAAGATGAATTACATGCCGAAACTTAAATTGTTGTCATAATAAGCATACAATTGAATGATTAACCGATCACGATACTAATTTAAACGTCGTAAAAGTTTAAAAAATTAAGTTTTTGCAAGATAAGAGAGCTATTTGAATTGGTAATCAAAGTCTGTAACTATTAATTAAATAAGTATCAGCTATAAATTACAAGAAGCGAAATATTAATTGTTATAAAAATATATATTTATTAAAAAATCATTTAGCAAATAAAAAAAATTAAGTACATATTAGAATGTTTGAAAAAATAAATAGAAAGCTAACGACGAATATTAGGTATTAAAGTGGTAGATGTAAACTTTCGTGTTAAAGTTGATGGTCGTTTATGCAAATCATCAAGCGATATTTCACTTCCTGATAGATAAAAAAGAAATAGTTTTACAATCAAAAATTAGATGAGCATAGATATAAATTAAAAAAGATAAATTGTGCAAAATCTGAAAATATTCGTTTAGCTTCTCCACAAAAGTATAATAGATAGTAGGGCAATAGCTTGAAATATTTTCGGATTTTTAACTGAAATTTCAATAAAAATTAATCTTATTATTTTGGTGCGTACCTGTTCTACTTGGTAGTTTGTTTGATGTTCGGCTGGTAGGTCTACTTGTTGGTAAAGCTGAAATATTTATTGAAGAAAAATGTAGTTAATTTAAAAGCAATTAAAAAAAAAATTTTTGAAAATATTCACAGTAAATTCGAATTGATCAATTTCTTATATTTTTTGTGTCTAAATCATAATTTTCGTAAAATTAGAATCGGATTCAATGATAAATCTTCATTGAAAATAATATTATGAAAAAAAAATTCAAATAAAAATTAATAAAAAAAATTATTTTGAGAAAAATTTTTTAAAGCCAAAAATCAGGATTTCAAATTAATTGAAAAAAAAACTATGAAGATAAGTATCGTGTAATTTCTTACTAGGCTAAAGTGTCAAGAATCTATTGAATCAAAATTATATATAGTATTTTGAAGTATTTTTTTTAATGATTATTATTAAAATGAAGAAAAGGCTTCTAAATTTATACATGCGAACTCGAAGCCTAATAACGAAACAAAAAATAGTATCATAGTATTAAAAATGAGAATTAAAAAAAAGTAATTAAATGTTCGAAAATTTGAAATTCTAATTTATAATTATATAAAAAAGTTCAAAAAATTTACTTCCTAATATCAAGAACACGGTATAAAAGCTTAAATTAAAAGTAGAGTCAAAAAAGTTCTTTTATAAAATTCTAAATATGAATAAATACTATTGTTAATAGAGAAAAAGTTGATGTAAATTAAAGTTTTGTTAAACAAATGACAAAATTTTAGAACCAAGCTTACTATATTGTATGATCGATCAGTTAATTCAGATATGATATTCTAGTAGCCATAAAATTAAGATATTGATATACATGAAATAACATTAATATGGGCTATAAATTTTTATAAATCATTAGAAAAATGCATTCTTTGTCTTGATGATACACTTCTTAATTAGATCAAATCATATTGAATATTATTTATTAATTACAAATAAAAGAGTTGAAATGACAAATAGACCTGAAAAATATAATTGAAAATCAAAAACAGAACTTACAAGATGAAATATTACCAAAACGGATTTTAGATTTAGTTTTTGTCCCGAATTCATCTGCGTTCAAATTTAAATCAATTTTTGATTCTTTATTTTTGTTCAAAATAATTTCAGGCTTCTATTATAATCATCATTTGAACATGAGAGAAAAAAAAATTGAATTATTAAAATTAATTAGATAAATATGATAAAAATAATAGGAAGAAAAGGCATGAAATAGAAGAAAATAAAGAAAATTCTGAATAATTATAAAATAAAATGAAATAAATATAATTTTAAAGATGAATAGAGAAAAAGAACAAAGAAATTAAAAAAAAGAGATTAGAATTTTCTCAAAAAAATTTTTCTTTCAAATTAAGCAATTTAGTGAAAACAACGAAATAATAGGAAAAAAATAGTAAATCAAAAAAAAAGATTGATATAAAATGAGATAATTGATCACGTTAAAAATTAAATTATAATCAATTTAAGAAATTGTCAACAATTAGAATGTAGAAAAAATGTAAGGTCAATTGAAATTTTGAAGAGATGAAAATCAACATATAGATAAATAAATGAAAAAATAAAAAAAGATTTAAAATAAATTTTTTTAATCCGGTAATGGAAAAAAAATTGAAAGCGAAATCGATATTTTAAATGAATTGTGAATTAAATTGTTGAAAAAAATGTTAATCAATTTTCATTTTAAAATTCATTAATATCATACTTTAATTCCTGATGAAGTCGAATTGTGTAGTCGCTCTTTACTTGAGCTTAAAAAATTACGAGTTACAAATGGACTCATTGATTGACTCATTCCTTCTCCCAAAACGAATCGTTCTTTTGGCTCAACATTTGATCTTGTTTTTGCTATTTTTAAATCATTTAAAATGTGACATGAATTTCAAGATAAAACATTAGAAAAAAAAAAAAAATAAAATGTAAAAAATTCAAAATGATTCAATTTATTTGTGTATTTAAAGTTGATAATTAATTTTGTTATAATAATTAGTCAAAACAAATCTTTGATATTCTTATGTACTATTATGCATTAGTAAAGAAAACATGCTTATCAATAATAAAATTCGATAAATTCATAAAAAAACAAAAATGAATGAGAAAAATTTATTATTTTTTAAATTGACTAAATATTTTCTGATGCATTTTTGATACATTGATAAGCAGATGCACTAAATACTAAGCGCGCGTTAAGCCAAAATTTCTTGATTATACCTTCACCTTCATTGTATGCTCAATTTTTATTACAAATTCCTTACATTTACGCTTGAAATTTCAATTTTGATAAAATTTATCGACTTTTTGAATTTTCATAAATCGTTTACAGAAAAAATTATTATTCAAAAATAAAAAAAAAACAACAATTCGAAATAACTTTTAATAAGTGTGTTTCCTTTTTATCGTTAAAAGTTATAATTTTATCATTCTCAAGATTTTTATTCTGAATGTGATATAAAATTTATGAATTTTTAAATTTTAAAATTTTCTAAAATCTAGAAAAATTGGAATAAGAATTTGTTTCAGTTTGAAGCATAAAAATAAGATAATTAATTTTTTTTCAAACAATTTATTGTATAAGAAATTCTATAAAACATGAAATCAAATTTTAGCAGACGATAAATATATGTTAATCAAACACTGAGAATTTTTCTTTCTCTTGTTTTTTTTACAATTTTCAAATATTAAGAATTGATAAATGAACAATTAGATTAGTAATAATAGTAATATATTTTCATACTTACATCTACAAGGATCATTTTTAAGTAAGAATTCGTTTAGGCTAACCCATCCACCACCAACACGTACCATTACATTACTTCTAAGTATTCTAACAAGACGTAATTTAGCACTATCACCAAACTGAAATAAACAAAATCGATAATAATTTTATTGATTTAAAATAGATAAATCAATCGATTTGTACCCTATATTTTCCATCGCCAACATGATAGACTTTATATTTACTTATACAACGACACATACTAACGAGTTGAGATACTTCATCCATAATTAACTCATCTTCTGTTTTAGAGTAATTTGGTTTGGATGTAAATGTTTCAGAAAATTCTCGTTGTTCAATTAAATTATCGGAACTTTGATCAAAAATAGATTTCGCTTGATGTGTATCTTTATTAGTAAATAAATTTGATTTTTGATTGTTTAAATTTTTTGAAGTTATTTGACCATTGTCTGTATTATATGAACATGTATGAAGTCGTGTGTTAAAAAAATCGGTTAACTTTAAAATAATAACGGTCAAAGGATAAGGTGATAGTTTAGAAGTTTTGAAATAATAAGTAGATGAAAAAGAATTTAAATTCGGTTTTCAATAAACTTAACTCACCGTCTTGTCTGTCTAATCGATCTAGTTTGTCTTGAATTTTACGCAATCTTTCCATTGAGAGCAACCAAACGGAACGCCATTTTTCGACAAGTTCGTTTGCCTGTTGGTTACTTGTAGTATCAGATACATTAAATGAATAATTCAACTGAGAATCACGTGATGGGGTGTTTGAACGTTTTTTGGAGCGAATCATTGTTGTATTACTGGCATAATAGCTTCCTTTTCGATTTGAACTAAATGTGCGCACAATTTTTTCTAGACTCGGTTGTTTACTAGTCATTTCTTCAATGAATATTTGATGCTCATTCAATATATTTTCGAGAATTGTTTTATCGTCAGGCAATTGCTCATTTTCAAACGATTTCAATAAGCGCTCTGAATTCATTAACCAATTCATTAAATTTGTGATCAATTCGGAAATATTTTTCAAGTTGCTCAAATGTTCATTTAATTTTGTTTCCCTCTGGTTGGCCCAAGAAACAACTTCATCAAATCTTGATTGAGTGATTGTGATCCAATGATTCAATACAGATATTGCATCGGGATGAGCTTTAGTTAGAATATTTTCAATTAAATCGATTACTACATTCTTATCTTTTTCTTTTTTATTTAATTCTTTCAAAAATGATTCATGTTCGATAATGAGCACCTTTAGTTCATTTTCCTCGTCTGGCAATGTTTGGAAAGCTCTTAATTTTTTTTCTGAATCTGATAACCATTCAATAAGTTCATGTGCTAAATAGTCAAGTCTCTCGGCTAAAATTAGAGCATCTTTAAGTATATCTGTTTTCTTTTCACTTTGTTCACTTAAGCGATCGAATTTTTCTTTAAGATGTCCTAGCTGATTTTTAAGATGTTCACCATCCTCTTTACTACATGTCTCCAAAATTTCTTTAGCTGTTTTGCGAACTTTATCTAAATTTTTTTCATGCTCATGAAGTTCATCAATAAATATTTTGTGATTATCAATTAAACTATTGACTGTATCTAAATCGCCATACAAGTTTTTCAATGATAAATTCTGATTTGCAAAATCAATCCAATCCATTAATGTTTTCAATGCATCCTTTAATTGACCTGCATACAAAAGCCCTTGCTCCAATTCGTGTTGTTTGTCTTGCAATTTATTTTGTAATGCAAGCCATTTATCGCTTAATTCGTCAAGCATTTCCTTTAAAAGTTTAAAAAAAAAAAAAAAAGATTGATATCGTGCATAGTGTGCATTTTTTTTAACAAATGAATTTGCTAATAATTTACCTGCAAAATTGGTTGTTCATTTTTAGGTGCTTTAGGAATAAGTTTTTTGCCTAATCCCATTGTCAAATCATATAATCCTTGTTTGGAATTAATTAAACGAATGAAATCTTTGTTTTTTGAAAGTGATTGTTTAATTTTCTCTAAATCATTACTCAATATTTTGTTTGATTCTTTAGCTTGTTCCTCCATTTCTGTGATGAATATCATAATTTCATCATAATGATCGAAAAATTCTCGAGTTTCTTTATAAGCGCCATCTAATTTTAAATATAATAGTACATAATTATTTAACAAGTGATTTGTTAATAACAATCATTAATTAATAATCATTTAAATTTACCTAAAGCTCTTGCACGTTCACTGGTTCTGCTAACGATCTTTTCCCATTTAGATGAAGCAATATTAAGTAATTTCGTTATAGCAGCTGCATCATTTTTATCACAAAAATATTTTAATTGAGTCGCTTTCTTTTCTAAAATCATCAGACTATCTCTATTATCAGCAACTTCATCTTGAAATAGTTTATGTTCATCTATTTGTTCTAATAAAGTATCAATTAAACGTGAAACTGGTGCGAAATTATTCAATCTTTCTTCGGCACTATCTAACCATTTAATGAATGTTTGAAGTTTCTGATCAAATTCTAAAGCCTCTTTTAATGCAAGTTCAAGTTTTGATTTACGTTCATTGGCTCTGCTCAACAAATTTTCCCATTTTGATTTTAATGTCTTTAAATTGTGTCTAAATTCTTTGGTCAATTGTTCCTCTGTTCCAATCAATCTATCTTCTACATTACGAATCACTTGTTCTACTTTTGAAATGTTTGTTTCAATTTCTTCATAAAATTTCATAAAATCAGCCATTTGTTTACGAGCAGTCTCTGGCAGACCACCAACAGGTTTATTTGCCAATATTTGTTGATCCATTTCATTGATCCAACTTATTAAACTAACTAACTCGTTTTGTAAATATAAAGCATCTTCTAAATTTATATCTAATACTTTGCGTTTTGTTTCAGCTTCTTCATTCAATTCTTGCCAACGATCATTTAAGTCACTTAAAATATTTGTAGTTGGTCTAATATTTTCAAAGTCAGTTCTCGTCTCAATAAATTTTTTGCTGGCATCATTTAAAGTTTCGATACTGTGTTCATGTTGTTTGATATCTTCTAATAAAGCTCTTAATTTGAGTTTTTCTTGTTCTAAAATTGACACATCTGCAAAATCAACATTAATGTTTTCTAACTGTCTCTTTAATTTATTTAACCAATTCGAAAAATCTTTCAATGCATTTTGAAATTGAGTTAATCTTAGTAAAGCATTATCTAAATCTTTTTCACGTAAATTTACAGCATTTAATAAATCATTCCAACGCCTATTCACATCATCAAGAGAATCTTTTATCACACCGGTTTTTCTCGATGTTGTAGTTTCAAGAATATCACGTCCAACTTTGTTTAATTTGTCAATCTTATAAGCAAATGCATCAATATCATGCTTGAGTTTTCTAACTTTTTCAATTTGTCTTTTTAATTCGTCAATATCATTAGAAATATCGTTAGCATTAAGCAAACGATCTTCAGCTTGATTCAAAAAATCAAGAACTTCATTAAGTAATTGATGAAATTGCTGTGTTTTCTCCATTGTTTCATTTAGTTGTCTTTCTCGTTTTAAAATCATTTGATGTACAATATCGTATAATTGTTCCATTTCCTCAATGTGTCTTCTGATTTCTGAACGCTCTTTTTCTGAACAAATTTCTATCAATTGTTTACCAATGCGATGTACATTATTAATCTTTGGCCTGCACTCAAGTAATTCATCTTTTATATCTTGAAGTAAATCTTTTTGATGTTGAATTTCTGAAATTTCTAAAGCTGGCTCATCTTGTTCATTTAATGTACTTTTTAGCTCTTTTAAACGATTCATAACTTGATCTAGTTCATTCCAGAAGCGGTTAGTTATGTCTAAAGCATTTTTAAGTTGCATACCACGATTCTTTATTAGTGCTTGTAATTCAGTCCATTTATCATTTAAATGTTGTAATTTAGATTTTATATCTCTAATAACTAAATCAATTTTAGAGTATTCACTTAATTTATCAGATTCTCTAATCAATTCATTTCCAAAATCATTGAGAGAATCTAAGTTTTCTTTAAATGGCTCAACATGATGTTTTATTAATTTTTTAAACTCTTCTTTTTGTCTTTTCAATGCTTCAAAATCTGCAGAAATCAATGATTTGAGAGAATCATGCTTA
>BLXL01002064.1:0-30270 GCA_023170135.1 Acarapis woodi
ATTAAAACGAAAAAAAAAATTAATTGAAAATAAGATTTAGCTCCAAGTCTTTCTTAAAATTAGATTATATATATAAAATTAATTCATTTTAAATTGATCTGATACTGAATGTTCAATAGTAGTTGTTCTATATTCCTCACTTGAATGTTAATGATTGGAATTTAGATACATGTCAAATTTTAATTTGATTAAAATATGTCGGATTTCACATCAGTTCCCACTTATAAGATTTATATACTTTCTATCAAATTTAAAATATGTTTCTTTCTTCATTATTTAATTTTTGTGTTTTAATATCGACTAATTACTATTAATTTTAAACAGACAAATCGACGGAAGCAGTCCGATATTTAGCAAAAAACCATCGATTTCTCAGGAAGATGATGGCAGAATTTTGATTTTCGAATGTGAGTCAAAATTAACCGAAAAATTTTGACTTTTTGATTAATTATCATCTTTTTTATAGGTAAAATTCAGGCCGATCCAAAACCAACCGTATGTTGGTATCATAATAATACTTTAATTGAACCAAAGGGGAGATATAAAGTAACCACAGTTAAAGAAGAAGGAACGAGTTATATTGCTACTATGCAAATAGATGACGTAGCTGTTGAAGATGCTGGAAAATATAAGGTATGTTTCATGTGACAAGCTTTTTTTTTTGTTGGCGGAAATATTTCAACTAATTTTTCTTTGGAAACGCCGTACAAAAAAGGTAATCGCTAAAAATGAACTGGGCGAGTCAAATGCATCTATAAATCTTAATTTTGACAGTAAGTTCTAAAATCCCTTGTAATTTGATTAATTTCTCCTTTTTTGAATGTAATAATATATACAATCGGTAAATTTTCTAGATTGTAATTGATTAAATAATCGAAAACTTATCGAAATAAAATTTTCGATTAATAAATCGTAATCAAACTTTTTTGTATTAATTCTTAAAATTTATTTTTCATTAGAGTTAAAATTCTGATGCGCATTGCCTTTAAAATAAAAAAAAAAATTTTTTAGAAAGAGATCAATTAATTTTCAATAACTCTTTTTTCCGAAGATTCATTATTATTGGGTCATTAATATCTTGAAAATAAATATCTTAATGGATCGAATTTTTTTTAAATTCATTATTATTCTTGTTAATTTGAATGAGTATTGAAATACAAGAAAATGAAGTTGTATGAACAAATTTGTTATTTAATTTCTTTGAAAAAGATTTAGCATTTGAATTAACAATTCAGAAAATAGAAATTTAATTCAGAAATGAATGATAAAAAAATAATTAAAATTTAGAAGTAGATTAATTTGAAAATTTTGGAAGTTAGATTTTGATAGCAAAAATACTATTAAAAAAAGAAAATTGGAAGCTTAAATTAGAATGTTGTGAAAGATTATCAGAAATTTTTCAAATTTTATACATTCAAATATTTATTACAGTTAAGGTTTCATCTAAGTAAATTTTAATAAAAATAATTTTAATAAAAAGGAAAACAAGTTAAAGACATTAGTGAAAAAAAACACGGATAATTTATCTAAAGTAAAAATGCCGAATGCTTTTTAAACCGAATTTGGCAAAGTTGAATATTTTGCCTAGAAAAAAATAAACTGAGAGTATACATTTCCTGCTTAGAATAATTTTCCCTATATTTTTTTAATTTTTCTTTTTAAATTTTGATTCACATTTTAAATATGATAGTTGAATTATTAATGATTTAAAAAATGAGTTTTGAGTAGAAAAAAATGTAATTTTTTAAATTATTCAATTAATCTTTACTTGAAATGTTAGTACCTAAAAAAACAAGAGAAATGAATATATTTCTTAAATCCATATATTTAAAAAATAAAAAATTATAAATACAAATACATTCTTGTGTTAAGATAAAAATAAAATTATAATTTAATAATTTGTTTTTTTTTTCAAAAGATGATGATTCGAATATACCTACAGGCGAAGCGAAACCAACATTCACAGAAAAACCAGTTATTAGACAAAGTGGCGATAATAAAATAGTGTTTGAATGTAGATTGGTTGCAAATCCAAGCCCTTCAATTAAATGGTATCTCAAAGGTAATCTAGTAAAGGAAGATAGTAGGCATAAGTATAATTTGAAATCAGATAAACATAATCATGTGGCTAGTTTAGAGATAAACAGCATTTCAGAAAGTGAATCTGGCCAGTATAAATTAGTTGCTTCAAATGAACACGGTGAAGATTCAGCAACTATAAATTTGAATTTCGAAAAAGGCAAACCAAATGTGCCAAGTGGAAGTCCGCCTCGATTTCCGAAGAAACCACAAATTTTACAAATTAAGGGTAGTCTCTTATTACAATGTTATCTAGAAGCAAATCCATTTCCAGAAATTGCTTGGTTTCATGGCACAAAAAGAATACAAAATGGTGCTCGACACAAGATCACTGAAAAGTGCGAAGGCAAAGATGCATATCTTTTGCAATTAGAAATTAAAAATCCTGTTAATGAAGATGGCGGAACTTATAGATGTAATGCTTGTAACGGTCTTGGGGAATCTAACGCCAATATAGGTTAGTAAAATATTAGAAAGTAGTTCAAAATTATTCTGTATGGGAAAGAAAAAAAAAATTTAATCTTTATTTAATTAATTTCTAATATTTAAAAATTTTTTAAACATCTTAGAAGAAATTATATTTCTAATTTTCAATATTAATGATAAATTTTTTACAAATAAAAATGATGAAAAAAAAGATTATGATTCCTATTTATAATTAAAAATTTTCAAAATTATATTGAAATTGATTTTACAAGTTCATACTGAATGATCATAAAATTAGTATAAAAAAATTTTTTTTTGATCAATCCATTTAGCGCTTAATTTTCAAGGCAGTGAGGATGATAATGAAGGAGCACCAAAATTTATAAAACGTCCAAAAATTATACCAAAAGAAGATGGTAATTTAATAGTGATGGAATGTAAAGTTAAATCATGCGAAAAACCAAATGTACAGTGGTCGAAAGCTGGTTTGACAATACACGAAAGTTCGAGAATAAAACAAATCATCAAATGCGAAAATAAAGATGAATATTTGATTTATATGGAAATTGACAGCCCAATTTCTGCAGATGGTGGTCAATATAAATGTGCAATCAAAAATTCTAAAGGCGAAATTAATGCTTGTTTAACACTAAATATTGAAGGAGATGATGAAGAAGTCGGTGAACCACCAAGTTTTATTGAAAAGCCAAAGATCATTGCTGAAAATGATGGAAAATTAATTAAAATGGAATGCAAAATAAAATCCATAGTTAAGCCTACTATAATATGGACTTGTGATGATGAAAAAATAAGCGAAAACAGTCGAATCAATTTAAAATGAATTAATTTTATATATATAATCTAATTTTAAGAAAGACTTGGAGCTAAATCTTATTTTCAATTAATTTTTTTTTTCGTTTTAATGATGTGAATACTTGAATTCTTTGAAGGTATTTCTAACTTGCCCTCTCGCTGCTTGTGTTTTTCAAATTTTTTTTGTTAATTCGTAAAAAAATTTTTTTGACATTGAAACAAAATAAAAAAAAATTTTTATTTAATTAAAGAAAGATATATTTTTCACAATTTTTAATTTTTTTTTAATTTTCAACTATTTTCTTCTAAAATACAATAAAGAAGATCAATACGAATTCAAATAAAACTATATAAAACTACCAATTATTTGAGCCATTGCTTGATAACTTGAATATTTTTTTTTTCAGCTAAATTTTATAAATTTAAAAATATGATTCGTTTAACTTGAACAACTGCACTTAAAACCAATTTTTTTTTTATATTTCTTAAAACAAAATAAATAATTACTAAATCAGAAAATGATCCGGAAATTTTTTTCCAAGAATTTCTCAAATCCTGATGATTGTTTTGATTTTAAGGTATATAAGGATTTTTTCAATTTTTGAACAAAGATAGGGAATATTTTTTTATTATGAAAAATTTTTTCAAAAAAATATGATGCAGCTAATGATTTCTTGAACTAGTCATTGAAAGGAGCAAATGTACAAAAATAGAAAAAAAAAGCAAACATCATTTTTCCTATTAATTTGCAATTATTGAATCATAATCAAACAAAATCTGAATGTTTGTATTTTGTCATAAAATATAAATTTTGAACCGAAAATTTCTCCTCGTTAGTGTTTTTATAGGTAGATTAAATTATTTATTTATAAATTATTTACAAGAGATACTAACTTTTTATTCATTTTCAATTTTTTAAGCTATTTCATCCGAATAATTTAATAAATTTTGGATAAATGCAAGGCACATTTAGATTTGTAAATATCAATATATTGTATAGTTGAAAAATTAGTTTCAGATCAAGATTTGTTGATAATAGATTATTATCTTTTGCGCACACACACACACACACACACTTTTTGATTTTATCGATTTGCAAAGAAAAATTAAAATAATTATTTAAAATCAAACTTAAAATGAACACAGATTAAGGAGAAAAATTTTTAAATCATGAATTAATTACTATATATTTGAAATGATAAATTTAAATGATTTTAATTAAATGATCTTTTTTTACAAGCGAGATACACACACACATACAAAGAAAATGTTTAGCAGTCTTTTTATATTTCAGGATTATTCGTTGCTATTAGGATCAAAGAAAAGTTGAATATTGATAGGTCAACACTTTGTATTTTAAAACTCTCTTTGAACATTTATCTAAATTGAAAATTATTTAAATTAAAAGAGATAGAGCATAAGATGAAAAAGTGACCTAAGCTTAGTTTACCGATGGATATAAATGAAAATTGATTTCAATAAATGAAATTCAATGAAAAAGTACACACAAATTTTAAGCAGATGTAAAAAGGGTTCAAAAGAAAAGTAGGCCAATACAGGCCTTAATATTCAATACTCAGAATTATCCTACAAACTACTTCTTTTAGCTATCTCCGCAAGAATGATCTTCATTTATAATAATTGAAAACGAGGGCTAAAAAATTTTACAAAAAAAACACATAGGAATAAATAAATGATGCTTAGAAATAGAGAGCACTAAATAAATAAAAATTCAACTTATATAAAGTAGATAAAGATGACGAATATAAAAAGAATTAACATAGAAAACAATCAAATTGTATGTATGTGTATGTATGTTAAGCAACCGCATAAATTCACTAGTTAATTTATTATTCACAGTAATTTTTTAAAATTCTTCCTTATTGGCAAAAAAAGATAAGTTTTCGCATTTTCTTTTTTTATTTACGTTGTGTATTAACAATATAATTAACAATAATTCATTAAGAAAACAACCAATCACTTGGTAATAATTTTGTAGTTGTTGAGGCATTTAAAAGTATGGAAATGTACATGTATAAAAGAAAGTGATTTCTTTGCGTTAAACATCAATTCAAAAGAAAAAAAAAATCTATATATAAAATGAACTGACATATCGTTATTCGACCAGAATAAAGAATGTTTTTCAATGTATTAAAAACTTAAAAAATTTAAAAATTGAGATTATTACAAATTTAATTAGAAAAAGATTACTGATAGTGATTCGCTTTACAAATAATACTCTTAAGCAGTAATTATATCTTTGCATCATATATTATTCGAAAGTATCCCTGTCAGCCAGTAATAAACATAAATCGCAAAAAATATATACACTTTTAACAAAAAAGAAACAATGACAAATAAAAAAGAAAACCAAGTGTCAACCATTTATGTTAGAACATAATATTAACTATATTAATTCATATATAGGACACAATTTAACTTACTTTATTTAAAAATAAAATAATTAGAACAAAATAGGAAGATTCTTGAATTGAAATTTGCTTTCGTACATATAAATACAAACAAAAAGTAAATGAAAAAATTTTCTATTAGATAAAAAAGATGAGGAATGTTATGAAAGGCTTATAAAAGGATGAGCTAAGATAATAAGAAAATGAATAAGAAACGATCATATTTATCATAAAAATATTTAGAATAGATAAAAAATTAAATAACTTAATCCTTGCAAGTTTAATTATCACCAAAAAGAGAGTATTTAATTGGTTTTTTTTCTAATTCTTTGTGATTTTTACAATTATTGCAAGTTATAATTTACTATGATTTTAAATCAGAGAGCCCGGAAGAGAGAAGGAACAAAACGTTAGAAATATAACCTTTCGATTCAAATAAAATTCATTTTTTTTTTTTTTTGTCGATTAAAATATTTACCTATTTGTAGCATGCATATAATTCGAATTTGATTAGAAGAGTATGCATATTTATCAATAAAATATCAAAAATATTCAAATCCATAACCGTTTATTGTTTGTGAGATTATAAGTTTAATCTCGATAGATTTAATCGATTCCCAGTTTTTCAGATACCAATTAAAAATTTGTTTATTTTGTTAATGGAAAAAATTATAACAAATCTTTTCAATTTATGTTTTTAATTCTGCCACAAGATTTAATAAAGATTTTTTTTTTCTATTATGAGTCATTCCTTTTTTTTTTTGATTTAACTGATTATTTTAAAATATATGACTCACCAATACATAACGATATGGTAATTGAATATAATTCGTTTTTTGAATTTGAAAATCGAATACGCGAATTTAAATAACTATGATAGACATTCTTTTTAAGAAAAAATTCAAACAAAAATAAATCTGAGTTTACTAAATTTAAATTGATATATAGGATCGAAAAATTATAATTAGAATGTGAAAATTTTTAAAAGCACAAATTTTTTTTTTATAAAATATATCCAAAGAATTTTCTGCTCTTTTAAAATTCCATTTTCTTTCTAACAAAAATTCTAAACCTTTTACGCAGTAGTTTGAGCTAACAAATGTTCAGCTTACAAGTCCTCAAATAGACATTATAGTAGACAAGAATTTTTTTTTATATTTATTAAGAGTAAAAGATATATGGAAAAAAGGCGTAAGATGACTGAAAAGAAATTTTCTTACAAATTTCAAGCTCTTGAGTTTAAACATAATTGCTTAGCAAAATACGCATTCACCATAAATAATTTTTCCCAAGAGACCTCTGGATTTAAGTTTGCCATTCATTAAAATGATGATTTAAGATCTTAAGGAATTTCTTGAATTTTTTTGTATGAAGGAAACTTTACATTATTCAAACCCAAATAGAATTAATTAAATATTTCAATCTAATAATACAAAGAACTTTTCGAAAGCAATCTTTTTTAGTAAAATATTAAGGTTATTTGAATGAATAAAATAAATGAGAAAACCTTAATCCCTTTTTTAATCGCAATGAGTAAAATATAAATTCTAGGTCAATAATTTTGTACAAGGTCAATTATACTGTTTTCTTTTCTTTTTTTTTTTCTCAAATTTTCAAAAATAAATAATTCTAATACAAAACGAAATTTTAATAATTTGTAATAAAAAATGAAAAATGGTTTAAAATGAACTAATTTTTAAATTGTTTTTTTGAAAAATTCTGAATAAAGCAGACTTACTCTTCATGTGGTTGACCGGATGCTGTGCATGTATTCAAAAAAATTCATCGATAATAGCCATAAATTTAGAGAAAGAAAATATTATTGAGTTCGAAATAATCATCAATTATTATATAGGACAAATAAAAAAAATTACGCGTGAAATTTAAATTTATAGACGCTGATACGTCTCCTTGCATATTGACAGCATGAATTCTATATACACCAGCATCAATAGCAACTACATCATTTATGTCAAGAGTAGCTAAATAACGGTTCGGCGAAAATTCCTTCAATTTAGTTGTTATTCTTTGGTCATAATCGGTGATTTGTTGATTTTCCTTGTACCATTTGACAGTTGGCCGAGGAAATGAAATTAATTGACATTCGAATAGCAATCTATTACCGTCATCTTCTTCTTTAATACGAGGTTTCCGTAATATTGTAGGCGCTTTTCCTTCAGTCTCGCTCTCGATTGTCATGATTTTTTTTTATTTATTTTTAATCTTTATTTTTCTAAAAATCACACAATTTTTTATCCTATTTATTTTTTAATATTGTCATTTTTATTAATATTACTGAATTTTAAAATTACTATGTTCCAGGTTTCAAAATTGATATTTCAAATTATAACAAGTGTACAAAATTTATGTGAAGCTGATAAATTTTTGATTAAAATGAATTTTAATGCACACACTTATACACACAAAGTTAACTTTTAATCGTAAATTTTTTGAGGTAATTTTATAAGGTTAATCTTTTTCAAACAAAGAAAAAATAAATAGAAATCAATTTAAACACATGTGATCAAAAGGCATTAATTTTTTTTTTTTTTGCAAATAAATTGTTGCTCTGTTTTTTTCAATGGATGCTTTTTAGATTTTAACATTTCTCTTAATTTTTTTTTTAATTCTAAGAACTAAGTGTTAAAAATAACAGATCACTATAGAAACTAAAAACATGTGCCTCAAGATTTTTCTATTTTAATTTTACTAAACTCCTCGAATCACATCGCTCATCGTCTCTATAAGTAAAAATTTTTTTTGCCAATTAAAGCACATAGAGTAACTTAATGCCATTTGCATCATCCAAATTTACAACAATGAAAATTCAGCAATCTAATTACTTAAATTGTATATGTCGTCGAATTTTATTTTTGTCTCATAATCTAATACTTCTAAACACATCAGTTTTTAAATATGAAAAGCGAGTAAAATTGATAGTTGATGAGTAGATAATTTTTATTAAATCCGCGAGACGATTGATCTACAAAAATATATATTTATTGTTTCAAAAAATTTAAAGAAACAGATAAATATTTCCAATGATGCGAGGTATTTACTCAATTTATATGGTCATGATTTCCCTTTTTAGCGACACATAATGCTGTGTTTTTTTTTTTTTGGTTGTACGATTTATTGTTCGTTTCCAAGCACAAAAAATAAAAAAATATAAAATAAAGTTTTATAAAAGTTTCAATTTATTTTATTATTGATTATTAAATTATGTAAAATATAAAAAGACATTCAAACACTCTTTTAAAAACTGGTAAATTTATATCAAATGTCGATTTTTAAAAATAATCGAATTTTATTTTTTTGAAAAACTAATTTCTATTTTGAAAATTTTCAATCAATAATGACCTTTCGATATCAATAAAAATCACAAATGTATTTTTCGGTTTTTATTTTTTTATTAGGTTTACCAAAACACTAAAATCGCTTATATCTGAAAATAATAGCATCGTTAGAAGTAATGAATTTAAAAATAATACTTGATCTAAGTAAATTGTCTTGAATTTTATAATGAAATCACTGCAAAAAAAAGTGACACTTTTAAATGAGGTCCATTTAAATTTTTTAGCAAACATGGTTTAAAAGTTTATTCTTAGAATTTCAGCACAACTCAATATAAGTGAGTTAAAATGTTTATTTGATATCTCGCACAAAAAAACTCATGTGTGGACTTGAATTTGTAAACTTTATTTTGATAAATGGTTAAAATCTATTAATAGATAATGGATTTTCTAATTTAATATTGAGTTAATGAACGATGAACCTTAGGTAGAAAAATTGACAGATCAAGCATGAATAATTATTATTACTATACGAGACTGAGAAAAAATTTCTTACTAGCCATCGAGGAAAAGTAAACAAAACGTTAATTGAATCTTTGAATTTCAAACTTTTGATTTTTATTTTGAGTTGTAGAATAATTATAATATGCTTCCGTTCAAAATGTAAAATTGTTTTTGTGAAATGGTTTTTTTTTTCAAAATTAATTTAAAATTAGATTTATAGCATGTGTAAGTAAATTTTTTCCTACCAGAAATATCGAAAAATTCCAAATGTAATATAATAGTAATAATAATACAATTAGATCATAATTTTCTCTGCCTTAATTCAATTTGGTAAATTTTAGACTACGGTTCGGATTGAACTCAAATATTTGTAGGATTCTTATTTAATTCTGAATACGTGGCAATGACATTTAAATGAATCCTGTTATTGACAAAAGGTATGATTTCTCAAAAATCTCCATTAGTGTGATGCCCATATTCTTTATTCATATATATATCATAAAATTCAATATTTTGTTTCATTTTGCTAACTCTGGTTTGATACTTCATAAATCTTTACATCGTTTCCGTGTTTATAAATCAAACTTAAGAATCAAAGATTTTTTCGACATTATTAGGAAGAATTCAATTAGCTATAGTTCTGTTAGCGTTTAAGAATTCGGATATCAGATTTCATATCTAACCAGTTTTTTAATTCGATTAGTTTATACTAATTTTTGTCATATCAAACAATTTTAGATCTTATTAAATGGAATAGAGAAATTTCGATAAAATGCGTTTTCTTATTAGCTTGTTCAAATTCTTTTCCAATATATCCCCTTTAAAATGTCTAAATAAATATTAAATTTCCTTGAATAATATTTGATTCGATCAAGACTTATTGGATTATTGAATTTCATCTTTATGTATCTTAAATCTGTTCTCATCTTTATCAAATTCGATTTTATGTCCATCCTATTTTTTAATTTGAGCTGTAAAATTCAATTTTATTTATTTTTGTTTATTAAGTGCAACATCACTTGGGCAAATCAATCAATCAATAATCAAATCATATTTTCATTAAATAGCCAAAACCTCTTTCGAATATCATTCAATAAAGTAGATACAATTTTACGAGTGAAACATTTTAGTTTTTTTTTAAAATTATATAAAAAAAACCAATCTTTTGAATGGTTGTTTAATCCACAATGCGTAAAAACTCACATTTTAATCTCAAGAAGAAAATTTATATCAATTATTTTCATCCCTTTGTAAAATTGTAATGAATATCTGTGTGAACTCGTGAGCAAAATCGTAAAAAAGAAAATAAGTTTATTTCAAAAAAAAGTAAACATATGATTAATTACAGTTTCAAAAAAATATATTTATTTTTTAATGCAATTTATTTGTTGACAAAAATGCAAATCGAAAAAGGTACTATTTGATTTATCAATTTTATTGTTCAATTAAAATTTTATACGTCCTGCGCTTAAAAAGAAATTTTATATATTTGATGGATTTTGTAAAAACTTTGATTTTCTTTATCAAATTTGTATAAAATCTGTAATAAATATATTTGTCAAACCTGTTGTAAAATAAATTTATAAAAATTTGAATTTGAGCGCTTAATCTATCCTATGAATTATACAAGTATCACTTTAAGTTAAAAATCTATTTCTAATACGAATATTTAATTGGATAAGATTCATATTCTACTACGATAATTTTAAATTTAGATGAAATGTTAAAAAAAAAAAAAAATTTTTTTTTAATAATCTGAATCATCTTAAGTTAATCAAAATAATTTGATAGGACAAGTTATTTTTTTCTTTTATTTTAGCTTTTCAAATTTTTTCATGATAATTTAGGAGTAATGAATGAAGAAAATTAAAAATTATAGATTTATCGAGATATTTGGGTAAATTTAGAAAATCCAAATAAGATCGTGTAAAATTTATGCTTGTTTTGTCATAAACTTATTAAGAAATTAAAAAAATTTTTTTATTTGTATAAAATCTAGAAAAGATTCATATTGATTATAGCGATTTCAGTTGCAAAGAATCACACATAATCTAACGTTACATTATTTTAATCCAAAAGGCAAAATTATTTTTTTTGAAGTTTATATAATTAATTGCATATAATATAATTTATGCAACATTTTAAATTAAAAAAAAATAGTTTTAAACAAGTAGTTAATCAATGTTAATAGAGTTCAGAAAACTACCTTTTAAATAGATTCTATTGTGAAACAAATAGTATTAGTGTTGAAGCACTAAATATTTTTTTTTAGTAAAATTTTCCTAAAATTTGATTATTAGAATTTTTAATCTGTAATAATTTTAACGAAAATAATTTTTTATTAAATATTGCTTAGAATAGTTTAAAACAGGAAACTCAAACAATAAAATCAAAAAAATTTTTATTTATCGCATTCAACTATTGAAATTCTTTTGTGAAGCAAATTTTAGCAAACTTCTGCATTTTGTATAAATTAGTTGCACAATGGGCAATAATTTTCCAAAACTTATCAGCATTTAAATTTTAGTATTACATCTGCCGAATATTTAAACAAATCGAAAGCACACAGATACTAAAATATTATTTATTGAATATGGACTTTTGATAATTATTCATGATACTTTGGAATTTTAAGCAATATAAATCATTTTCACTACAAAAGAATGATAAAAATCATTTATATAACTAATTCATCAATAGGCCAACCTGAAGAACTTTTCTGAAATTATTTTCGCAAAAAAAAAAAGTAGTTTATAATTCAGTTTTGCTAGATATGTCGAAAATTCAAGCTACATGCACAAAAATTTTTCGAACTCTCAAATTTTCATCATCTAGCTAATTGTTCTATTGAATTATCTACACCCTTTTTTTGAACAAACGCGAAAAGGTTAATTCATTTGTCGATTAGGTTAGATAATTAAAATTATAATAATTTGAGAAAAAAATTTTCAGAAATTTAGTTTACTTTTCGAATTATTTTTCATACTTTCGAAATCAAAACTTCATTCAATTTCATATTTTAATCAAACTTTTTCGAATAAAATAATCTATTTTTGAAAATCATAACCTACGATAAAACGTTTGACATCGAAATTCAAATTAATTGACAAATATCTTGAAGATTTTTTTGACTAGTAGAGATTATGCTTTGGACCGATTAAAGGCCAAATATTTATTGAAAGTTCTCATTATTTTGCTTTTCAAAAATGAATTTATTAATTAAATTGATCCATCTTTTGTGTTTGATTTTATTTTTATTATTTAATTGTAAGTTATGCTATGTTCGAATTTATTGCGAATGGTGTTTTGTTTATTTCAAACTAATTATTTTAAAATTACTTCTGTAGCCATTGTGATAGTGAACACAACTTGCTCAATCGAACTCGTTAAATGCACATCTACAGTATATCCGTTATTAAAGGATATTTCTTATATGTTTCCATCGACAAAAAATGAGGTGGATCGAATGTGCTCTATTTGGTCTAACATAGTGGATTGTGTAAGACATTATGCGAAAAAGTGCTTCGACCAAAAACGCAAAAATTCATTTAATTTAGCAGTCGGAAACTCAATAGGTAAAGAATAAGTGATAATATTTACATATTTTAAAAATTTTCTTATTTAGGAACTGTGCACTCAATATGTGTGTCAGATGAAGTTCAATTGCAATATCTAAATAGTTCGATCTGTTTGAGAGATGTGTCAATAAAACGCTGTAACTTATTTTTTAATCAACTAATTGATGTCGTAACAAATCCCAAGGCTCATGATGATCATATTTGTTGCGCATATGCTAAATTCAGGTAAAATTTGTCTTGATATAAAATTTGAATTTACAGAAATGACCGCCGTTTATTTAAAGAATGCTTTTTTTTTTTTTGAAAATTAATTATTCAGAAAATGCATTGATATTCTTTTGCAACTAAAATGTGGCGAAATTGTTAAAAACTTAATGGATCATAGCCTGACGGTGTTAATTCGAAAATGTGGAATTATTAATGAGTCAATGACTGATTATGATTATTGTCAAATACCTTCAAGCCTTATAACTAGTTATTTTAAACAACAGCGTAAAATAAATAACCAACAAAATGAATATAAAGAAAATGAAAAATATTATCAGATCAATTCTCAACTTATAAATTACTTTGTTAAAAAAAATCAAGAAAATCATCAGCAATCGAATGAAGATACTTTTCAGACTGATTCGACAATCTCGAATATGAATACTGAAACCAAAAATTTAGATAAAATAGACGATGAATTTCTTACGAAAAAAACAAAAAAATTTGATAAACAAAATGATGAATTTGAGATCAATAAACATCGTGACTATACAGCAGAATCACCGGAATACATGATGTCCCACTTTTCAAGTGAAGAATTGCATGATAATGGTTATTCACTTATCTTTAACTTTTATTTAATTTATTTGCCAATTCTTATGAGTGTTTTTGTTTCAAAAAATTTTTAATTTGAATAAAATAATTTCAATTAAATTTACATCAATCATTTATTTTATAATTAAACAAAATGATAAAAACTAAAGCAATTATAAAATCAAAAAATTGATGCTTGTTTCAAAATAGATTTTTAGGTAGCGTTAGTTGTCTCAAATAATCAAATGTTAATCTTAATATTATAATATGCATAGAAATCAATTATCTTAAAAAAATTTTCACTAAAATTTAATGAAAATCATGATTATGCAATCAAGCTGATAAAAATAAAGAGGACAACAAAAGCAATATAAAAGAGAGGATAAAAAATTCTGAACAATCGATCTAACCATAAATCAGTTGAATCATAATTATCATTTCGACAATTGTAATCTTTGTCCCGCTCGTATTCGGTAACATTTGAATGATCCGATGATTGATGACTTATTGATACTGGATTTCGAATACCAATCATCTTTTGAAAGATTTCATTTTTTTTAAATCGAATATTTTGTTTGTTCTTGTAATTGTTTTCATCTGATGATTGATTAGTTATAACTGAATCTTGACCGTTTATTGTATTTAAATTATTACCATTATTTAGTGTTATTTTTGAATTAAGTGCATTACGATTCAATTTTTGATCACAATTTTGATTTGTGAAATTATTTAATTTGTCATTCCTTCCAATTTTTTTCAAAAGGAAAATTTGAATCGATGATTGATTCAATTGCAATATAAATTCAATAAAAGCAATTAAAACAAACAAATAATTTACGAAATTCCATATTGAAAGTGAAGCCAAACTTGTTAAACTGTGAATCGAATCTGGATTGGCTAAAGGTAATTGCGAATTTGATAATTTCCAATGAATTGCGGTAAAAGAATAAATAAGTAATATTATTCTGCATTGGGTTAAATAATCATTTGTCGATTGAACTGGTATCCAGAAGCTTAGATAAGCTAAGAACACAAAGACGCTGACCGGTATCATATAATTCGTAAAAGCAGCATATGATTTTCGTTTTAAATGAAATCTAATTCGTAGACAAGAAAATGATCCACCACCGTTCATAATAACACAATGTTCATTGCGCTTATTTCCAATTGAAAATTCATTTATTTCTTGAATTGGTAATTCGAAATTCGACCATCTTAATGATATAACATCGAGAGTGTTTGATACTATTTTCCAAAATATAATTTAATCATTTTTTTTTTTATGATGTTTGACAAAAGGAAAAAACTAATTAGTCCATATATTCAAATAATAATAATTATATATCAATTACATGAAATATTATGGGGTATAAATGAAATGTATTATAGTAAATAAAAATTCCCTTAGATTTATAATAACAATACTGTATTATGCTAATTTTCAAATAAATAATTTAGATAAATATAAAAAAAATTAAATCGTTTTTCAAAAAAAAACACGAAGAAGTATTCTGAAAAATAATTTTCTTTTTTTTGTCTATTTGCATGTCAAATTTTAAAATAGAAAATAAGCTGTAAGAGAAAAGAATATAATTCTAAATAGAATTTTCTAATTTTAGACATCATTTTCATTTAATTATTAGATCGATACACTTTTTTTTTGATGTACTTTGATGTTTTGACCCTTTCAAAACGACTCTTATTTTTTGAAAATTAAATTAAAATCAAAAAAAGAATTTTACAAAAAAAAGTAATTATCTCATTTAAAAAAAATACATAAGTATTTTTGCATATGTATTCTGATAAACAAGAATTCTTGATATGAGTCTAGATTCATACACTTATTCGAATTTCATGTAACAATAAAAAAAGAAAAATTTCGCTCACAAAGATATTAGACGGAATTATATCAAGTTTAACAAGTTAATCAAAAAAAATTTTTATAATCACAAAATGACTTTGTATTGAAATTCTCTATCAAATTCATTTTTAAATTCACAAATTGAACCTAATTTAAAATCCTGTTTATTTCTTTTTGAAAAAAATTGCATTGTGAAAAATCCTTATATGTTTCAATTTCAATCATTTTAAATGATTTCTGAAAAAACATCTTATTTATTTTCATTGGAATTTTTTTTAAGCAACTTATTTGACTAATTCAACTTAAAAAAATCTAAAGTATTTCTAATAACTTAATAAATTCGATAAATTTTTTCGGAGCAAAAAAAAAATTCTAAAAAGCATTGAAATTTAGCAGTATTCTCTTTATAAATTTCAATTTAAAAATTGGTTCAAACACTTGAGGAATTATTATTCGCAAGATTTTTATTTTATATTGAAGAGGTCGTGTACATAAAGTAAATTAAATTAAAAATTTTCTTCAATTCAAAATAAAATTTTCTTTAAATTATTTACAATTTAAACACACAAATGAGGGGTTTACGTCAAAGCTTTAAAATTTTTGTTAATTTTTTTTGATCATCCTACTGCTTTTCGTATCAAAGTCTATGGCAAAATTTAAAACTTTAATTTCAAAAAATGTCTAGTAGACTTTCAAATTTCTTTAATTCAATCAAAAATATATTTAGAATATTTTTGGAAATCTTTAATTTTGAAAAATCGATATATGTCTTTATTCTGAAATTTAAAAAATGATTAAATTGATTTTTTTTATTTGAAATTTGAAATAAAATTTTCAAAACTTAAATTTTCAAAATTCTAACATTTAGAAATAAAATTTTAAAGCAATAAAATTGAATTTAAAATTTAAAGATTTGAAAACATAATTTGGTTAATTTTTTCTAAACTATTAATGACACTTGGAAAAAAAAACAACATAAAATAATTATTCAAAATAAATCGATAATGACTCAAATGCTAGAATTCAATTCTCTGAAAATCTCAGTCAAGGATTATTAATTTACACGATTAGTAAGTTTCTGATTGAGAATATGTTGATGCTATTGTGCTCAATAACTTGATTGAGACTCATTATAAAATAAAACAAATTAAATTTCTAAAGGATATCTTGCATCTAGACAATTTTTTATTATCTTGATTAAACTAGCGTATTAGGCAATAAAATTTTCGCCTATCTAAAGTAAAATTTTGAAATTGTAATTGTTGAAATTGTGCGATAATTTTCTTTAAAAGCATCAGAATGAAATCACGAAGAAATCAAAAGAGTTTCTCAAAAAAATAATATTTAACAAAAGATAAATTTGCTTGATAATTATCGAATCATTTATTTTATTGAATAAATAAATATTATTTTCATAAAAATAAAAAATTTTATTAAACTTACTAGCTATTTTTTCATTGAGTCTTTTGACAATCGCAAACACTTGAAATTTAAATCGAAAAATTTTTTTAAATTTTTTATGAAAATTTTTTTTTCATATAAACCTAAAAGCGTACAAAATTTATACGTATTAAACTTTAAATTCTTTGAATTACAGATATCAAATTAGGTAAAATTTATATAAATAACTTAATTTTGTTAACTCAAAATCAAAACCTTTCAAATTAAAGTATAAGCAGATGTTGTTTTCTTTTTAAAATTATCATACTTACGAGATACAATCTCAACACCACACTCGATTGAATCGAACGGAAATTGACCGAAACTTCGACCGAATCTTTCTGGCAACTTTTCTACTTGGCTTTCTTTTATAAACTGTGAACCACAATCGAGTTCTAAAGTTAGCATTGCATTCAAGTACAATTGTTTTCTGTTATTGATCTCCAAGAATATAATTGGCTCAAAGAATGTGTTAACAATCACTTGTTTTGTATTAGTAAGCTGTAAAATTGGCATCCACAAAGCATGCTTCCATCGATAGTCTAATGTCAATTTAGGACTGGCACTTAATTGTAAAGCCACCGGTATTTGTAGACGATCATCTTTCCATTGTTGTATCAAATGTAAATCAACAAATAGATTTTTGGCCTTTGAATGGAAATGCAAAATTGATAGGTAATATTTTAAATTTTTATTAAGATTTTAAAGTACTTACATTATTTTGTTTCGATTCGAATCTAACATTAGTTATTTTAAGATTGATATCTACTTGAACCGCGATCGTCTGATTCAAAAGAGGAGCCTGTTGATTATTATAATTCGCTGGAAAAATTTCCTCCACTTTCCAAGCTTTAACAACCCCATTACGACTATATATATAAAAATCAGTAAAATTTTTAGATATTATGCTCGAAATTTAAAAAACGATAAATTTGAAATCTAATTTTTATTAGGATTTGTTAAATCCATAGTAGAGAAATTTTATTCCATAAATCTCTTTCAAGTCATAATTGTTTTTCATAAAAATGTTGAATATTCCTTTAAAAAACTTGAAAAAAATTTTGTTCTTTAAATTTGAACTTCAATTGAAATTGTCAAAATTTTTTTTATTTTTGGAACATTAATGTAAAAAAAATTACTTAATTTTATCAATAAAATTTTTTTTTATTTTAAGTAAATTTTAAATCCTAAATGTAGCTTTGATCATGTGAATATTTCTTTTGATCAATGTTTATCGAAAATATTAAAATTCAATTCTTGATATCTTTAATGAAAATAAATTAAATTTTAACCCTCACATTAGCTGATCTATGAGCCATAATGTAAACGCTAATTATTTTTCAGTGTATATTTTTTTCGTTTTGTTTGTTTTTCAAATTTTAATATTCTTATCATAACCCAAAAGATAGAATTTGTATATATGACCTGAAATTTGATTTGAAGTTTCGAAATTTAAAATAAATTATTCATAAATTATATTTGAAATTTAAATTTTCTTTAATTTTTCTTACTCGATCTAATTTAAGTAAACTTATAATCGAGGCAGAAAATTCATGATATTCTAGAAGTCCTTGTTTTTCAAAAAAATAGATTTTCTTCTTAAATTTTTAATTTAGAAATTTCTTTTCTTTTCTTTTCAATAATTTTTTTTTTGAGATTTTGCCTGATTAGGCAAATGTATTTAATTAAACAATTCTGTGCATTATTATATATTATGAGCGTTAGTGCACTTAAAATACAATTTTTTTCTTTATTGAAATAAAATTAAGTATTATTTGAATAAAAAAAAAATGAATTTGCTTGAAGTATAAGAAATAATTGCTACCGATTTGAGCCGAAAATTCTAATGTTTTATTTATTTATACCAATTTATAAATGGAAAAAATTTCTTGAACACTTGTATTATCAAATTTAAAGTATTTTTAATTTTGATAAAACAGAGAATTATATTTTTAATTAAAAAATAAAAAAAACGAAATAAATTTCAGCCAAAAATACAACTGAAGAAACTTATCTAACTGATAAAAATTTATATTGTTTCGCCGTCATTCTTTTCAGAATTTTGGATAACTAAAATTCATAAAAATTTTATTGTCTGCCGATGGCATCTTATAATCCATATTCATTCCGTCTACAAGTGTAATATATTATTTGATTAAGAAAAAAACATCAATAGACGAATTTATTTTTAATTATCTATTCATGTAACTTTTTACAAGATTTTTTTGATCAATTTATTTTAGAAATTGATAAAAAAGCAAAAATCAATTAATCAATTTGTATATTATAATCTAGTAAGATGTGTTGATAAGCATGTGCGAGCAAGTGAAGATTCTGTGTGAATAAATCATTTTTAAATTTTATGAGCATTTAAATTGCTATTCGATCATAACTTGTGACTTTTTTTGAGTTTATAGTTTAGTGAAACTTGATATAAATTTAGTTCACCGAGGTTCAAAAATGCAAAATTTAACATATGCGACCTAAAAATTTTGATATATTACTCTATAACGGATGTCAATTTCTTGGCATTATAACAGGATATTGACAGAACACTTTCTTTGAATTTTTAAGATGTGTGACTCTAATAAATGACTTGTTTATTTTGTTGGCCTATATTATTGAAAATTGAAAATAATTTGAATATTTCGAAAAATTTTTTATTTTTTAATTAGTTCATTTAAAATGCAAGTTATTCTTAGAAAATAAAACTTGCAGAAGCGTTTGGGTTTTTTTTTTTTTGAATTGCGTAATTTTGACTTGTGCTATAATTCAATTTTAAAAAAAATAAAATTAGTCATGCAAATAAACAAAAAAATATAAATATATAATATATTCGAAACTACTCAAATTTAAGAATTGATTAATAATAAAAATCGTTTCAATTATTTAAAAAAAAAATATGGCGGTACGAAATGAAGATTTCATTGAAAATTAATATTTAAAATAATATGAAGCACTATTTTATCCCTATAAAATTAAAAAATTAGTTTGATATTTGTTTTTAATTTCAAAACTGATTCAATTAATGAAAAGAATTAACTTGTTGTTTGAAATATATAAGCTCTCGAATTTGGCTAATTGAAAAGTTTTTCATATTTTTAATCGTAAAATATTTTAAGAACTTTTTTATTCCTTTTTTTATTATTCAACTCTTAATTGACATTAAAATAAAAAAATAAAAAAACTTTCTGAGAGATGCTCTCTCTATTGTATTCAAACTAATATATTTCATGATATATACTATATACTATATTATATAAAATATATCATATTTTTTCATTTTAAATAATTGTTTAGCTAAATTAGATAAAATTTTTATTTCATAATGCGAAAAATAAATTATTCGAATTCATAAAAAATCGATTCAAATATAATTTATTAAAATACTTGCATTCATATGTTACCGAATAAAAGTTAATGTTTAATAAAAATAATATTAAAAAATTTTATGTCATGGTTCTTACTATTTTTAATATATATTAGACAAATCCGCTAAAATTTACTCGAATTCATAAAAAATTTTTAATGATTAGCTAAAACAAACAACTCAAAAAAAAGAAAATCTAAATGAAATTTGCTGAATATCAAACCATTTGAATCGAAAAATTACATTTAAATATGTCTGATTGAAAAACGAGAAAAAAAATATTCGGTTTCTTAAAAATATAATTTAGATAATTTAAACTTCCTTAAAAAAAACAAATGCTCTTTTCAATGCTATCTGAGTTATGCTTAAATCAGATCGAATAAATTTTCTGAGTCCACACACCTAAAAATTATCATTTGAGAATCCAAAGTTGTTTTTTAAGTATGATATTTAGAATGAAATTAGTGAAAACTCGCTTGTTGATGATCAAAATGCATAGAATATATTAGCAAAGCGTTACACAATTTTTTGATTTGTAGAAAAAAAGATATAAAAATTAAAAATCAATAAAGAATCTTACGCGAATTGATTAGAAGGAAATACTTGCTGACACTGAGCACGATTGAAAATAAATATAATTGAAAATTGAATTAGCAAAATCAATTTGGATTGACTCGAAAACAAACACAAATTTTTAGGGTTTTTACTTTTTACTTGATCATTATTTGTAGTACATGCACCAAAAGAATCTCTTAAAACTAAATTTTTTATCGCAATTAACAAAAAATTTGTATTAATTCCTTTCATTGTACAAAACTTTTCCTAATTTTTTTAGCAAAATTTTTTGTGAATTTTATTGGCGTAAGATAAAGTTAAGAATTTTAATTTAATTTTATTTGGCAAATTATTTTTAGTATTTATCTCATAATCTTAAATTTTTGCTTGAAAATAAAATTGAGTAATCTGATAAAAAGGATTTAAAAGATTAAATAATTATTAGTTAAGGATTTGATAATCAAATTTTGATTTTGCGAAAGATGTTTTTTAATGAAAATGGTTAAAAAATTTAGAAATTAGATAATTTTTCGAAATTTTCGATGTTTACAATTCGATGATCGATTTATCTATCAAATAATAACCGAAATCTTTTTCCGTATTTTTTTTTGATTTTAACATTTTCAACTATTTTGTAATCATGAGAAGTCACATTCATTAAAATCTTCAAAAAAAAAGGGAATTGGATTCACGATTCAAATATTTACAATAAAATTTTCGTGTAAAATTGAAATTTATTAATCTGAATTATTTTTCAAAATTAAAAAAAATTATAACCTAGAAATATATTTCACGATTTTTCGATCAATATTAAAATTATGTATTCATTTTAAATACGAAAGCACAAATTCAATGATTTAGAAATTCTTTTGCATTTCACAACAAATTTCAAAAATTGTACAAAAATTTGTTTAGGACTTTTTATTTTTAATTTTCAAACAATTTGAAATTTTTTTCCTTTTTTCTATGTACTTCGAGAAATTTTCGCTTATTTACATTACAAATAAAAATTGGCTTAAAATTTTTTTCAATCTATTATTTTTTTTTCTAATGTTTCAATCAAAAAAAATTTAATGTTAAAAAAATTATAAAATAAGTTTTTCAATTTTTTACGAGATAGTAAAAAGATAAACAGAAGAGAGAAAATTTAATTTATTTATTTTTTCTCTATAAATTACTTGCGATTAGAACTAATTAGAAATAAACACAGAATACGAGATCAATAAGAGAAAGCATAAATGATTTGTAATTAATTGTTTAAAAGTTGAAAAACATAAAAATTCCGTAAAAATATTAAGAAAATTCAAATAGTTTTACACACATAACAATTAAAATAAAAAACTCGAATGCAAATTCACTTGAATTGCACCATATTTTTAAATTATATTCGAAAGAGAAAAAATACAAACTTACCTGTTGTATTTTAACAAAAAAAAATTTAATATAGAATAATAAAATATGTTTGTGTCGAATCAATAGAAAAAAATCATAGTTTGTTCAAAAATATATTTAATATTAATCATTTCCGATATATTAAATTGGCAATAGTTTATATAAATAAATTTTTACTTTGAATGTGATACCATTTTAGCATTATGTGATGCATCGAAGCGTCAGTTACACTTCTAATGATAATATTCTTCCTTAAAATTTATTCAAATGATATTTAGATCAAATTCAATAGAATTAACCATTCATGTATTAAAATTCTATTATTAGATTTGTAAAGGATATGACATTTTTTGTAACAAATATAAAACAAAAGAATATAATAATCGCTTTTACTTGCATTTATGTTGGTTTTCACAGCACATATATAAAATGTTCCCACCATACAAAATGTTGTCTGTTTTCAAATTTCAAAAAAAATGTAGAGTTGTAAACGAGATTTTGTTTGAAGGCGCTGTAGCAATTTAAATAGTAATTACATAGTAATTTTAAAGGCTGAAATATATTTTTTAGCTTTTCGACTTAATCTGTTTTTAGCATAATTAACAATGCTTTAATCATTCATTTGGATTCTTGTATTAAATTTTTTAATTTAGAAACTGTATAGTGATATTTCATATATTTTATGAATTTTTTAAAAAAAAGTACTGCGAAAAAATTAAATCATTAATTTATACTAAAAATATTTATAATCGAAAAATTTTTAATTAAGAAATTCTGAACTTCATGCATTAATGTTTACGGAGATTTGGCAAAACATGTTAAATTTTGTAAATCAATGTTTGCATGGTGCAATATTGCATGAATTGCTCGTGCAGTATATAAGCATGAAGTTCAGCACTTTTGTATAATTTCGAAGTAATAAATTCTCAAAAAAAGTTGATATAATCAATCATGGCTTTCGCAATTAAGACTACGTGTAATATACAAATAGAGCAATTTTTTCTTTCATCAAAATTGTATCACTTAAAACACTTAAAAATAAAATTGTTGACTTGAATTTTTTTTTTATTATTTACGTAATTATTCGCACCAGGTACCAAATTCAGTTTAATTTATTATATTCTCTGAATATAAAATAATTTAAGAAATAAAATAGAATTTTCAATTATAATAATATAATAATAATATAATAATAAACAATTCAATGATTATGAGTGATAATAAATCCTATAATAAGACTGATTATAGTTTAATAATAAATTATAAAAAACACGCTTTTAAATTTTTAATGTGATACTTGACCTTGTAAAAAAAAATCATAAATGAATAAAAAATCTTTAAAATTCATCAACTATAAAAAATAAAAAAATTCAATTGTTCTCCATGACCATAATCCATTATATTTTAAGACAATTTATAAAAGATCTTTTTCACAAATTTTCATTTAAATAAGAATAAAATTTTTATTAGAAAATAATTTATAAATTAAATGATTTTTATTAAATAATTATTTTGGGTTTGGATTTCAAGCTTGATTCATTTCGAACAATAAAAATCAAGAGAACAAAAAAATTTTTTTTAAATTTTTGAATAGATTCGTGTACCGTAAATCTTTATAAAATGTAAGTAGCTATTCAAAATGATGAGTTGTGAAAATGAAATTTAAATATATTACATAAATTCTAAACTGGTCATTTACATTTATATTTTAAAGATTAATCAGAATTTAGTATTCAAAATAATTAAGATGTCTTTTCACAAGATATGCATGTTAAAATTGTGAAGGAATATTTAATTTTTATATTTATAAATTTCAATAATAAAAGATATTAATTTTTTTATATACCATTTGATAAAAATATTATTATAAAATTTATCTTTTAACAGACTCAAAAGATAAGAATTCGCCGTATAATTTTTTTTAATCGAATGTGTTTGGGAATAGTGTATAATTTTATCTAAAATTTTTAAAAATAATTATATGAATATAAAAATACTATTGTTTTTTTATTTTCGAGAGTAAACAATATATTTGATAAACTTTCAAAAATTTGCGATAAATAAAACAACAAAGTTTGTTTTTATTTTGTTTTTTTTATGTGAGATTTTTGACACTGTCAAGACAAAATTATCAAACGTTGCTTAAAAAATGTAATTCAGAAATTTCGTTGAATTGTTGCCCTTAAATCCATTAAATTTGGATCAAAAATTTTTTTTTGCATTGAAGCCAAAAATTTTTATACACTAATTTTTAATATTACTGTTTTCTGATTATTCATATTCACCTATTAATTCAAAATATTTTGATTTGCTAACGATGAATATAATGTTAACATTTATCTATGGAACTTTGAAATTTATAATTTTTCTGAAAAATAAGATGCTAACTAGATAAAATAAATAAATTGATTTTTCTTATCAAAATTTTGAGTCATTCAAATAATGTAATCTGTTCAGTGGTAGTACAGAAATTAGTGTTCAGCCCTTTATTTTTATTATGTTTGTCGCTGCCAAATTTCAATATAAAATCACTATATTTTTTTCTTAATGATTTTTGAACCTTTTCCGATAATGACGTGCATTTTCATCAAATTTATAAACAATTTTTAATAAATTTAATTCAATTGAAACAGGACATTTAGGTTCCAGAATATGAAAGATGTAATTTTCGTCCACCATGGTGATAAAAGGATGATTTGAAACGATATAATTTGATGAAATTTGATGAAATTTTGAATAGATTGATATATAATTCAAACGAAATTATAAATATTAACGTAGTTTTTTCATAATTTGAAAAATTAAATATACAAAAATGATTGGTAATTTAAATCACAAATTCATATTCAACATAAAATTAAGAAATAAACAAAAAAAGAAAATGAATTAAAAAAAAAATAAATAAATAAAATTAATAAATAGGATAGTGTAAAAAACTAATCATATCGCAATTATATTTAGTGATGAACATATATTTCTAAAAGTAAATGATCATGAGATTCTTATAGCCTTTAAAATGACTTGTAACTATTTTGAATAAAAATTCGAAATAAATTTATCAATCATCAAATATAATAGATTCTTTTTAAATAAAAATCATAGAGACGTATCATTTCAAATAAAAACTAACATCATAAATTCCATTTTTAACCTATATTTTTTCAATGAAAAATTAAGCTAATTTTTATATTTTAACAAATAAATGAAATCCTATTAATTATCCGAAGTTCTGGCCAATTCGTCTCAAAATGTCGGATGATTATATTAGAAAATCGATCATAAGTATATATCAAGAGAGACATAACGCATTCATGTATGAAAAAGAATCATTCCCTCCACGTTAATTTTTATAAGAAAAAATACATATTGAATCAATAGTCAATATTAACAAATATTATAGAATATAATAATATCTAAATTTTGTATCGATAGATTCATGTTAAATTTTTTATCGAATAATAGTCATAAAGACTGGCTTATCTTACATTTAACAAGTGATTGATCACAGAAAACTTAATTTTCAAATATAATTTGAGCGTAATATTTGATATGAAAAGCCAAAAAAAAAAAAAAATACGTGTCAAGCGTAAACAGGGATAAGATAAAATTAAAAACCAAGGGATACTAAAAATTTAAAATTTTTTTTAAGTCCAAAATTCATTATCAAAATTTTCATTAGACGCGTAAAAGTCAATTTTAAAATTTATATTTGAAAATTGATTGATAATTATAAAAACGAAACACTAATAACTTGAATTAATGTAAATTGATATAAGTTCGATAATAATATATTTCTGTTCCAAATAATTTATTGATCTATTTTATACTTGAACGAAAAAAATTTATCCAATTAATAATTATTTATTAGTATTTAAAATTTCTAATTTATATAATAAGCCTAATAAAATTTTTATTTTTGAATATCAAATTTCTATTTAATGATTCAAAAATTTAAATAGTGGACTCTAAAATAGTGATATTTTCTTGTTTTTGTTATTGATATTGGGATCATCAAAGAAAATCAATTATAGCAAAAATTTTATCGATCTAGATTTAAATTTGGAATTAGCAATATTATTAAAATCACTAAAACAAATCGGATTAATTAGTCGGATTAGAGCAATCGGTTAATAAAATCACCTAAAAAGTTTAAAAAGGTGTATGAGGCAACAAGATTAAAAGAAGATTAAAATTAGACAGAGTGGTAAATAAAAAAAATTTTAAATTTCAGAAACAATATTCTTGTATTTGTGTAAAATAATTTTATTTATGCTTTTTAAATTCATATGATTTGATTGGTTCTTAAATTTAAAAAACTAAATATCAATAAATATTACATAAACAAAAAGAATATACGCATTTAAAAAAAGAACATTTAATTAAATAAAAAAGATGAAATTTATTTCAAAATTGTGATAATTTTTTTTATTTCAAATCACAAATTTAGAGATTACAAAAAAGAAGATGTTACAGAACTCCAAAATTAATAGATATCATTAATTATACCGGTTAGACGAAATTGAATTTCATTTATATTCTAGAAAGAATTAAACAATCTAAAAATTTAGTTCTGGTTGTCAAAATCACTTATGATCGAAATTAATTTGGCAAAGAAATAAATTATAAACGGCTTGGGAATAAATTTATGAACTATTTGAAGAATTTAAAATAATATATCGATCTTTCAACGTGAATACGTAATGGGAGAAAAGTTATAAAAATTTTACAAATAACTATTGAATAAATTTGATTTTTGAAAAATAATTTAATGAAAAATTGGAGAAATTCAATCAAAATCATTTGAATAATCTGAGTCGATTGTATAATTATCTAGAATAAATAATGTTTTAATCTATACACACTATTTTTTTCTAATTCATAGATTTGATAACGAATAATGATTGAATTTTTTTGATCAATTGTTTTTTTAAAAATCACTCATTTTTAAGATTTTCAGGCAAATTTTTTTTCTAGCTAATTGAAAAATATTTCAAAAATATCTAGTGAAATTTCTGAGCTTCAATTTCTTTGAGATAAATAAATATAAATTATATTGAGATATTAACAAAACAAATTCATCGAAAAATCATTTGATCAATCTTAAAAATGAATTTTCAAAGTTAAATTTTTAAAAATTTTGGATATTTTGCTAAACAAAAAAGTTTCTTGAAAAAATTAACATCTAAAAATAATATTTTAAATCACTATTTCAAAACTAATCAGCATCGTTATCTCTTAAAATCTATATGCTTTTTGAAGATAAAATATATTCAAATTTTTTTTACATTTTTCTATTAAGATATAATTCGTTATTGCGGTTACTTCTAAAAAAGCGTCAATGATTTAAGAAAAAATTCTATTATATTATGAATCAAAATAAATAGACATCGTTAAAATTAAAGCAAAAGATACAGCAGATTTTGATAGTGATCATTATCGAAATTTTTGTAAATTGTATTCTAATAATTGTAATTTCGTTGTTATACTAAATATATTAGTAAATTAATGTGCATTATAGCCTTGATAAATTGCAAACTCAAAATTTCAGAGTCATGAATACATAACACAAAAATTGAGTATCAGATCATAGTAAAAGAAAGCCACACTGAGTTTATGATAAACTATTTAACTTGTCTGATCATTTATCTAATTTTTATAAAAAAAATTTTTTTTTTCTATTTTTACCAAGCAATTTAAATGACTAAATTACTGTAGTACAAACTGATCTATTTTGGAAGAAAATAGAACGCTGATCATTGTTATTTTTATAGAGCATTTGTCTATTAAAAGAGGTTTTAATGATTTTTATTACCTCGTTGTTGAAAAAACAGTAGATCAACGAAACAAAGAGACCCTAAATTTAAAAGAGCAGAAAAATATTAATATTGGTCATTACAAAATAATAATAAAAAACTTATATTATTCAACACTCTTAAAAATTATGTATTGAATGATAAAAAAAAAATTACATTCATTAATTTCATCAAAATAATATTAAAAAATTATTTGTTTGAAAAAATCCAGATACAAGCTCAAATTAACAGAAATATTATTATTATTATTAATACCTGTAGTGATGCAGCAAAACAGAGTATAGAATCGTAAACTTTTTCGTAATTAGATCCATCACTTGGTCGACTCAATGTGATCACATACTGAAGACTCAAAAGTGGGAATAGAAAAAAGAATGCTTTAACTGTTTTTATATGATGGTTATTAGCTTCTCGATTCAGTTTCAATTTGCTACGGAGAACTCGAATTATGTTGATCAAGAAGAATATATTTAACTAAATATAAAAAAAATACAAAGTCATAATTTGTAATTATTATTGTATTTGTTATAAATATCATCATCATTATAAGAAATTGTAACTAATGATAGACAGCGATTTAAATTTTCTGATTATCGAATCCTGACTTCAAGAACTAATGATTGATACTTACCAAAATGACAACAAATATAGGATGCTGTAATATATTTTCATAAGTCGAAGAGTCATCGATCCAGCATCTTTGTTTTGATTGAAAAAGAAATCAAATCATACAATTATTTTATTTTGAAAGAAAAAAAAAATTCTGAAAAAGCCCTTAAAAAAAATATAGTAGTAGATACTAATCTTTCAATAGGTTAAAATCTATCAAAATAAAAGTATATCATACCTAGTTGTATCCTCTTTATTTGTGGATAAACTTCTCAAAACAACATATGGCAAATAATAAATCAAAGGACTAAACCAACCAATTAACATTAAGTAATAAATAAGATATCTTTCATTTACAAAACCATAAACCACACAAGCATGCAAATACAATCCTTCAGCGAATGTCCACATGTAATTTGTGTGTGTAAAGTATTTGGTACTTGAATAAATAATGCGACAAAATATCTGTTGATTGAAAGGAAAGATACACGGGCATAGATCGAATTTATTAGCTTAAAAATATTTTATACTCTCTTTAAAAGTAAATAAGAAAATTAAACATTGATTTCAGGATTCATTTCAATTATATATACCAATAATCTGAAAAACTTTCAATCAAATCTTAATTTAAAATCACAAATATTTGGAGAAAATGTAAGCAAATTATTAAACGGTTGAAAATTAAAATAAAATTTAGGTCTATATATTCTATATAATATTTTTACCATATTGATAAATATTAGTGGATTAAAATTATCGGAAAACTTTATATGAATTTTTTCATAATATCAGCATATTATATATAATATAAATATTTTTGACTATTTTTTAAAATTAATGTTTAAAAACATGTTACTACGTACCGAGTTGTTTTGCAACATATCAACTTGATTGAAAATTCCTATATATACATAAATCCAGTGAATATTTCCAACAATGAACGAGAAAAATAAATTTTTATGAACAAATATACGTGTACATTTTAAAGATCTTTGATTAGTTTTCGAATCATCAAAAGGAAATGGTAACAACAAAAATAAAATTAATTAATTTTAATTGAAATTCATGTTAATTAAAGAGTTAGATTTATAAAAATGAATCTGTTTTCAAATAATAATAATAAATAATAATTCTGTGAATTTTATATTTTAAAATTATTCGAAATTACAAAATAATTTTATTACCAATATTTAAAATTATAACAATTATATTTTTATGAAATAGATCCTAAAATTGTGCATTTAAATAATCATACCTAAATGAGAAGAAAAAAAGTGAGATGAGCATCGCAACTAACGAGATTGCGTATCCTATTAAGTAGAAAA
>BLXL01002066.1:0-12349 GCA_023170135.1 Acarapis woodi
TATACATTCTAAATGTATATTATTAGCGAAATGGGGAAAAAATGAGTAAATTTTAAAATAGAAAACAATTTAGATAAAGAAAAAATATCAAATTTTGCATTTAATTTGCGATTTCCGTGCAAATATTCTAGGACAAACTAAAAAATTGTTGGAGACAATGTTATATTTTCACGTAAAAGCGTTTACAGTGATCTTACAAAAATTTTTTTCAAAAATTTATAAATTTGTGTTCACCAAAAAGATAAACAGATATATTCAATCAAAGTGATAAGTTTAGATTATACGATTGAAAGATAATTAAGATAGATTACTTGAATATCTATAAAATATTTTACAAACTTAATTAATTGGAATAAAGTTATGAATAAACTTTTGATTGCTGATGCGATATAAATACACTGCAAAAAATCATGTATTTTTATATTAAGTAATCAAATAGCAATTGATAAATCAAAATTTACTAATAATTAGAAAACAAAATAATAACAGTAAAAAAGTAATAGTTTTCAGAACAAATTTTAATGCTAATAATCAAAAAATTGTAGAATCTATAGATGGTTGATAGTATTTCTATTATTGAAAATTGTTCAATCAAAAATTCTATTGCAAGAAAAAGAAATCCGTTTTAAAGAAAATTTTCATTTTATTTTATTTAAATTTTAAACAAAAAATCGAAATTTCAATTTTCACAATATTAGACTATTTACCTTATTCAACTAATTTAGCACAAAAACCAAACTATTATCTATTTATAAATTTGAAATTTTAATTTTCGAAATCTTATGTTCTTAAGAATAAAAACAACGGAAACGGAAATGAATTTTTTCTTAAAATAGAACTGAAAATAGGCACAAGAAAGATTCAAAAATTTTTTCAAATAAGGCTTCAAATTACATCAAGCATAACAAGTTATTATTTTAATAAATTGTTATCTTAAATCAATTTTAATCTTGGTTCATTTAAATCATGTCGATTCTCGATGAATAATGCAATTTCTACCCGAGAATTTTTTATTTTTTACTAATATTGATTTCACACTGAGAATTCAAAAATATTTGTATATTTTATTCAAATTGGTCATATTAAGTTTTTTCTAACAGAATTTTATAAATTCGCTGTTGTTTCATTGGCAGCCATTTATTTTTAGAAAATATAACTTTTTAATGAACAGTAAATTTACCAAAAAAGGATAATATGAAAAATAGAATTTGCATGCTTATGACTAGGAAAAAACAACAATATTTTAAAGATTTTTGTTCAAATTTACTATTTTAATGATTTCCATAATGTGAAAAAAGAATTTGAAATATTGATTGCAAAATTTCACTTTAGATTGTCAGCTCGTTTCATTTTTTTTAATAATTCACAACTCGCTTTTTGTGTAAGTTTTTTATAAAATTATATATTGTTCAGTGGAAATAATGAATCCAATAATTATTATTAGACATCTGTTTTTTAAATAAATTTTTATGAATAGTGTGTTTATATAATATAATTTGCAATCGAATTAATTATTTTCTGAATGCATAAAAAATAGTTAAACAAAAAATCATTGATTCATTTGACTCTAATCTTTAATAAGTCTTTTTGTCTTTTAAAAATAAAAAATTGTATTTATTGTTAAAATAAAAAATAAAAAATTAAAAAAATATTAAATTGCTCATGAATACAAAAAAAAAAAAAAAATATAGAATAAATATACATTTGGAAATTATTGTTGATTGATGTAAATTTTTCTTCAATTCATTAATAGATACGAGAAAAATATTTCAATAGTTTAGATGAACTCATCTTAATTTTATTTGATTTGATTCAAAAGATCACACATTACAAAAAAGTAATTTATTATCCATAAATTTAAAGTGAAATTTTATTTTAATAATTTTTTTGTGGAATATAGATTCACATTTTGTCTAAAATTTGAGCAAGTGTGAAAATAAATAAACTCATTGATATAAATATACAATAATGAATGTTCAAAAAAATGTACGGTGTTTTCCACCGTGTTTAATATGTAATGAATAAATAAAATTGAATTATTAATAAATAAAAAATCCTAAATTTAGAATGAATCAAAATATTTAAGGAATATTTTTGTTATGTGGAAAAAAAGAACAGGTATCTCAACAAATATTTTATTAAATATTATAAAAATGTGATGAGAAAATACTTATCTAAATCGCACGAGGTAAATTTTGGAATAGGAAAAAATAAAATGAAATTTTATTGATTATTTTGTTGTCGACATATATAATGAAATTTTTCATTAGTCTCTATTCAATTCAAGTATGTTAAAAATAAAGTGATTTTTCTTAAATAATTTTAGTGTTAAAATATTTTTAAAAAATATATAAAATTTATTTGAGTAGGAAACGATTCAAATAAAAAAAAGCATTCAAATGAAAGTCATATAATGAGCTTAATTGTCAAACTAAATACCTATATTTTTATAAATATTTATTTTTTTTCGTCAAATATTTGAAAAAAAAATCTCTGTATAAATGAAATACTAACAGTAATTGGCATGCAATTTCTTTATTAAAAGATTTATATAAATACATGTTGTCAAGAAATTAAGTGTAATTGTATACATGCAATATAGTGACCATAATTTAATTTACCTTAATATATGCATCAAATAAAGATTATGAAAATAATTGTTCATTTATTATAAATATTGGTCATAATAAATGTGAATTAAGAATTTTTTTAGAATATTTTGTAGTCTATATGGTTTAATATTTGCAATCTGAAATCTATATCTCATCTTCTAACATTTTTTTCTTGACATCATTTATTTAGTTAATACAGCGAAAAATTATTTCTAAAAAGTGCTTTATTCATTTAAGTTTTTTTTCTATAGAATAAATATTTTCTATGATATTTGTATTTATTATTTAGTTTTGAGATAAATCGAAGTATAATTTTGCTTAGATGTTAAATAGATATTGTTAATCGTTTTGAATGTGAAAGCTAGAATGTTAAGGCAAATAAATAATAATTGACTCAAAACACGATGACTTCCACTTCATGAGTCACAAATTATTCAAATCAAAACACCTAATTTATAAGTTTAGAAATAAAAAAAATTTGCTACTTAGTTTCTAGATAATTTAGAACTTTTTATGGTATCTAAAGAACCTATAAAATGTCATAAGTTTACAAACATTATATGTGCAACCAAGCAAAATTTCTTTTACTTATCATTTGCTTAACCAATGATAGAAAATCTCTTGCCTTAAAAATATTTGTTCTGTAAAACATTCAACATTAAATGTTAAGAATCAAAATTTAAAATCAATTTTCTCGTTATTTTTTTATGGTATAACTGAAATTTTGACTTTGTGTTCATGATCTTCGAATGAAAAACTATCAACTTTATTTATAACGTATTTTATAACACTTATAAATTAAAAACATATTTGATTAATTACATAATTACATAATAATCAATCGATATAATTTGCAAAAAAACAAATAAATTAGATTATCTGAAAAAAAAGGCAATTTTTTTATAATATAGTAAAAATGAGCATTAATTACAAAAATCGATCACATAATCGCCATCACTCATAACTACTGTCACCTTTCACACCAAATTATTTTTCTTTTATCACATTTCTCCACACATACTTAGCAAAAAATATGCTCAAATATATTTCTGATAACAATAAACATAATGAATATATTAAATATCATAAAGATTTGATATTTATTTTTAATTAAGATTTTCTCAGTATTATTAAAAAAGCGAAGCACTATCTATAAGTAAAATAAAAATTTCATATGACAAAAACGATAAAAATTAATTTGAGCAAAAATACTTGTTCTTTAAATACCAAAATCGTCACATAATCCATAACTAATATTAAATTACAAACTGATAATAGCGATAAAAAGTTATAAGATTTTTGATAAAAATTGATCGGAAATTGAAGGTTCATTTTTAAAATAAACTACTTACAAGTGCTTTCATCTAAAAAAAGATTTTATTTTATTAAAAATTTATTTATAAAAAGTATTTCGAATTAGTAAACTAAATGGAGCGATTATGTTAGTAAAACTATGATGGATATGATTATTTACTTCCATTTTATACATTGAAATTGTCTCGAGCGTGTCGAGACTTAATGAGATTTCTAAATTCTAATATTTTTAATAAGTCGATTCTTTAAATATATTTTGTAGATCGAAAAAAAACTATTTGTTTACAAATTTGAAATTGATGTGCAAATTAAATCGAAGATGAATCTCAATATCTTAAAAAAATTCTCATGGAAAATAAACAAATCATTTGATAAAGATTAAAGTCTAAAATTAATTCAAAGCTTTAAATTAAAGCTTTGAATTCTCAATCCTCATGAGATCATCGGTCGAATCATTTAAGAATAAAGGTAAAAAAATTTTTATTAAATAACTTGTTTAAAAATTTTCATAGGCAAAAATAATTTTTAATTTTACATGTAAAATTTGAATATGCTGAAAATTTGAGCTTTTCAAATTTGAATAGTATAACAAATGTTTATTTTTTTTATTTGAAATCTTGCTATTGATATCTGATGCAAATTCAATTTCATACTTATGTTTCTATATTCAAGGTTAAAAATTTAAATTGCATCATTACAAAAGCACTCGATTAAATCAATAGTTGAATTTAATTTTATTTTATAGCCTTTTGTGAATAAAGTCAGCTTTATCAAAAAATTGAATTAGATACAATTTATTCTCAATCAGCTTGACTAAATGTCCCTCTATTTAGGAATACTTGCACTTTTAAAGTTTAATCTAACATAATTTTCTTGAAAAAAATTAACTTAATTCTAAATACGAAAAGATCAAAATGATAAACAATTTAATTTTCATCTTCATATTAAAGCTATTTGCCTTTTAAATCTTCCATCATCGATAACCACAAAATAATTTTCAAAAACTTTTTTCTTTTCTTCAAGAGTCGCAAAAATTAACTAATTTAAAATTTGAGAAATTTCATCCGTTTTGTTTTCAAATTACTATTCTACGTATTTAAAATGATTTTTAAATTTTAGCGTACACATGCGTACCTTTATTCAGAAATTTCTTTCAAAATACCTTAGCTAATTTCTATTTTTTTATTTTAACTTCTGAAAATGTGAGTCGATCATGATTTTCGAGAAATTCAATTTCAAGAATTCGGTGCAAATTAGATATAAATTGAAAGAGAAAAATAATATTGAAGAAATCGTCAATTAATTGTGACTAAATTATCTAAGCAACTAAGTTTCAAATTCCTTTCCACGCCAAAAGAATAGAAAAACAATAAAAGAAGAATTTTGAAAATTTATTTTCAAGTCGAAAAAAGGCTCTATTCTTTGTTTGAATATTCGATTAGAGAATGCAGTTTCGAAAAATATTCCGACTCTTTTTTCGTCAAATCTTTTCAATGAAAAATAAGTATTCTTCATAATTTTGAAAATACAAATTAGCATCAAAATTCTCAAACGAAAGCAACAGAAAGGTTTAGATAGGCAAAAAACAAAAATATTGGAATGATTTATTCTGAGTATTGATGACTTGCCCTTGACATTTAAAATTAAGAATTCATACCATATTTTATTGAATTTGCAATTGACCTTGAAAATCTGATTTTCTAAAGATTACAAGACCAGCAAATTTCCCTCCAAGTGTCAATAAATTTTTGAAAAATTTGCTGAGGATATTTATCTGAAGAGCAAAAAACGGTGAGGATTTGATTTGATCTCATAAATTGAATCTGCGAAAATAGTTTTTCGACAATAATTTCTAGAATTATTTGGTTTCTACAATTTCGTTTATTTATCTATTTCAAATCTGCCATCTCAAATTAAACGAAATACAGAAATGAAACTCAGTTGAAATTTTAAAGTAAAAAAATTTTTGAAACTAAAAAATTAGTTGAAACGGTTCGAATATGAAAAGTGATAGGTTTTGCCTCGTTAAAAGATCTCTATCCAAAAACCATTTAAATAAAAATTTTTCGAAACTTTTCTGTTTAAGTTTAATTTTTTTATTTTTTAAATTAGTCCTAAAATTGATATAAAATTGAAACTATTTATATTTAGAATAAAATCAATTTTCTTTGTGTCGATCCGATAATCGACTAATAGAATGATTTTTGTATTCGGTAAACAATTAGAAATTTCAAGGATTTATACGTGGCCAGGATGTTTAAAATCGTGATTCAAAACTAAAAAATTTGAATAGATCGTTTAGGCAAATAAAAGATTTGATTTTATTTGAAAGGCTTTTGTTCGATTATGAATTATGAAAAAAGGATTTCGAATATTCAAAGAATTAGAGATAAATCTTTAAAAAATAATTAAGTTCTGGAAATTGATAGAAAAATTAAATCATCAGCTAAATGAAAAGAAAGAAAAAAAATCACTATTGAAAAGTGAATCAAAACTAGGTAATAAGTCTAAAATATAAATTTGAAATCATCCGATGAATGAGAGTGAATAAATTTCGGTCATCCGCAAGAAAAGCAAGAAAAATTTAAAAAGATTAAATGAGAAGAGAAAGAAAATGGAAATTTAAAAGTTTTGTGTTTGAGCAAAGTCTTAAGTCAATAGATTTTTCTTCTTCATTTTAAGAATCTTCAATCACAATCAATTTCGATTAATAGTAAAAAAATTTTAAAGTTTGATTTTGTTTTATAAATTTTTTCTTAGAATTTTCGCTTTGTATTAACTTAATAATTTTAATTGATTTTTGTATGTTTATTAATTTGAATTAGATAATACGGACCTTATGTAATTCATATGAGAATCCCATATGTAAATAAATTTCACATATGCATCACATAGGCCTAATTCTCGCAACTTCGCATATGATACTTCCATGTGAACCATATGTGATTCGCATGTATTTATTTTTGCTCGAGTAGTCTTAGCAGGAAGAAAGTTGCTTCAAAAAAAAAAAAATTTTCATTACACAATCGGCTAAATGACTAATAGAAACCGGATGTTGAAAGACAAAGGAAAATTTTTTGCAAATGTTTGATTAAAATTAAAACTTAGCAAGCAAAAAGTTGTTTTTTTTTTTTAATTCGAAGAAAACATAATTCTGTGCTATTCTCATTGGCAATTTAACAAATGATTTACATTTGAGTCGCTAACATCCCGATTTAATAAGAAATAGACTGAAACTGATTTGGTTTGACTATAGAATTGTGTCATCTATTTTAAAGACTATTATTGGATCTCGATCTTTTTCGCAAGTTAAAAAAAGAATCTTACATCAAGCGAAAATTAGCGTTGAAATTCTTTCATATTTAGTTTGTAGCAATTAGTTTTCTGCAAACTTGATTCAAGTGAAAAACAAAATTCATGTTTTCTAATTGTGAAATTCGAGTAGAAAAAAATAGATCAAACCAAATAATCTTTCAACAAATAATTCATAAATCTAAGAAAATTTTGAAATTTGAACTTGATCATAAATTTTTATTAATGTATTCAAAATGAATAATTATTTAATTTATATTAATATAAAATGTATGTGGAATGTAAATCAGTTATCAAGCATTTCGAAAATATTGCAAAAAAAATAACACGACATATTAATAGAAAAATTTGGCAAGCCTAATTATAGGAAAATCAAGTGCCAATGTAAGTAGATTTGAGTGACATTTATTTAGTATAAATAAGCATATGAGAAGAGTGAGTAGCAGGTCTACATTTATGAGCAAAAATATAAAAAAATATTTTTAGGAAAAATGAGTTCGATTAATATTATCTTGATTTTAAACAATTAAATTTATTCGATGAGAATAAGTTAACAATTGAAAAAAATTATCAGAATAATATCAATTTAAAATTTGAAAGAAAAAGCTAATTGATTTGAAATAATTTTGTGATATTTAATTTTGAGATCAAATAAATGACTTTTTACAGAAATCAACCTATATTGACAAAAAAACCTAAAAGAAAAAAAACTAAAAAATTATTTTTTAAGTACCTTGAGCGATTATTCAATAATATTCAAGTATGTTAAATTATACTTGGAAAACTAAGAAAATTTTAAGAGATAAAATTTAAATCTCAACCAAGAAAAGTATATGTGATAAAATGAAAATAATTCTCGTTTTTCATCTTACTATGATAAAAATATGTATATTTAGGTTGTGGTAAACAAAAAGAAAAATATAAGAAAATAATTTTTTTCAGATATGAATATTCAGAAAAAAACTTTAAAAGGATTAAACAATATATTAAAAATGCATTGCAGCGGATAAGAAATAACATGTAATAAATAAATATTACATATTTCATACTTGAAATTCATTATCTTTAAAAAATTAAATAAAAATCTTATTGATGTGATTACTTGTATCTTAGTATTTTTTTTTGTTCAAAATTTTTAGCTGTTAAATGAATTTTTTCGACAATTAATTCAAATAATAATAGGTAATATCAAATTATTTTTCAATCAGATAGTCTCTAATAGTTGGATTTTTTTGCGCTGATTATTTGAAATTCAAACATTCATCACATTTTTTACAAACCTAAAATTAGAATTAATTTAAAATTGATTTAAAAGAAATTGCTATATAACTAGGTAATAGACTGTTTTAATTTATGACACAAAATAAAATTTAATGTGATTCAAAAATTTTTTTAGCACGTTTCAAATAAAATTTATCCAATACCGAATATTACTTTTGTATCTAAGAAAATTTCTTTGATAAAATTTCATATTACTCGACAAGTTTTTTGATGGTTAACTTTTTGATTTTTCAAAAAAAAAAATCATTTATGAATTTCCAAATTTTTGATATTTTAGTATATTAGAGTTATGAAAAATTATTTAACAAAACTGTTAAAGAAAATAAATAAAAAAAATTTTGAATAAAAATTTTTGAATCACGAATGTAATGGAAAAAACATTTGTTTGAATAGTTTAATTAAATTAAATAATTTGAAACTTTTAGAAAAAAAAAGAAATTTCAATACTCGAAATCCTAAAATATTCATGAATTAAGGAATTTTTCGAAATTTATGAAAATTGAAAAATATAAAATAAAATATATATATCGTTCAAATAATTTAGTCAAATCTAATAAGAAAATTGAACTTGTAATATTTTCTTCTCTATTAAAATATACATAATATTAATAACTTTTAAATTAAAATTAAAAAAAAATATCTAATCAACTTTTTCAAATTTATTAATTCGAAATAGTTGAAAAGGAGACTAAAAAACTCTAAGCCAATTTGATTAAATTTTCATTATTTTAGTACAAAATGTTCAAAAAAAAAACGACCAAAAAAGTAAATAGAAACAGTATGAATATTAGAAAGTTAAAAAAGTAACTGAAAATTTAGATTTTTAGATCACACAAAATAAAAATTTTAATTTTCCTGATACACTTATGCAAAACTTGCCTAAATTTTTTTCAAGTTTCCTAGGTAAATTTGGCCAGATATCTTAATAATAAATTATGAAAATTTCTTTATAATTTTGTGTATTAATCTAAATAATACCAAAAACATATTTTTAATTTTCATACTAATAGAATATGCAGATCTCTAAATAATTTTACCCAAAAATTTCGATAAATCTGTTAAAGATTTTGGATAGACTTTTAAATGTAAAAATTATAAATTGATAGAGTTAAGCTAATCTTTGGATTAATTTACCAAGAATTTTTTTTTTTCGTGTCTGTTTGAAATCATAGAAAGTTAATGAGAAAATGATTTACCGAAAAATTGAAAATTTTTATTCCTTTAAAAATTTATAGACTCAAATGAATTTTGATAAAATGCTAATATTTTCATGCTCCATTGACATTAGTTTAACGATGACTTCGCAATATCTTTTCATATCTGAGCTGTAATTAGACTTTAAAGTAAAATTTCGAATTCTAAAGTTGTATTAAGATAAGAATATTTTTGCAGAATTTAAAAAAAACATATTAGTATTTTGTTATCAAAAGAATGTGTCATATTAAATCGTTAGTTTTTTAATCCGACTTTAAATTTTCAATATTTCACCCAAATAAAGACACATACTATATATATCTATATAAAAAAGATATATATAAAATTTCTATTCAAATAACAATTGTTCACCGAAAAAAAATAACAATCAAGCAATTTCGTCGAAGAAACAAAGCAACAAGCAAAAAAGAAACCCCATGATAATCAGATGAAAAAAAATTTATTTTATATTTTTTTGATAAATTTTTGATGAATATCACAGTAAATTATATCTAGAATAATTCGAAATCTTAATATCACAAAAATTTCATAATTAAATTTTGGAGAAACGATTTTAATCTAACTTCACTTGAAAAAAGCTCGCAAAAAAATTAAATTTAAATTAACAATGAAATAAAATTTGCAACTTGATATTATCTTAAAATTCTCAAAGAGTCTTTAAATAATTAGATTAGTTTATTTTTGTATTAATGAATGATATATTATTTAAAGAATTATCGTCATAAATTTAATTTGAAATATAATTTGAGAATTCAAATTTCGCAAAAAAAAAAATTAAAATCAAACTAGTTTGAAATAAATTTCCAAACATTGAACAAAATAAAAATTTAAAATGTAAATAAGCATTTTATTCAGATATTCAAAGATTCTGTTGAATAAATAATTGAATCAATTGAAAAAAAAAAGGAAAATAATTTTAAAAAATAAGATAAATAGAACATTAAATGAGTTTGTGTTATAATTACACGAAGCAATTTATAGTGATAAGTTTTTTCTAATTTGGAAATATTTTCAACAATGTTCATCTTAGTGTTTTGTTTAAAGTAAAATAATAATTCAAAGGCAATAATAAATATCATCTAAAAAATGTTCTCTCAATTTTCGAATCAAAAAATAATCTTGTGAACTTTTTTTGTACCTTTCTGATTAATATTGTTTTTAAAGTCATTTTTCCTAGCTAACACCATATGTGTTTCGAAAAGTCTTTTCAGAGATTTTATATCTTAAAATCTTGTTAAAAAAAAAGCAAAAAAAAATATTCGAGATGCGGATTCTAAAGTATAAAATATTTTTAGTTAATATTAGTTAATGTTATCAAAGCGAATTCGATATTTCCATAAAATGAAAAGCAAAAAAATTAATGATATTATAAAAAACTGTTGTTTTTAAGAATTTATTATGGGGCTTTTTGAAAGTTATTACACATTTGAAATCACCAAAATTTTATTAGTCGGAGATCGTGGATAACTTCGATTGATTAAGCGTTATTGAAACAAAAACAAAAAAATTAGAAAACATAAAAAAGATAATTTTCATATTTTGAAGTCAAACAATATTTTTTTTTAAATAAATATGCTGGGGAAATTCGAAATTATTTTTTTTAATATTTAAAATTAATTAAAAAAAAAATCTTTAATAAAAAATCTTATTTAATTTAGCAGGAACTTTGATAAAATGTAAATAATAACTCAAGACTTTGAAACTCGAAATTAAAAGAAAACTAAAAATAATATTTTGTGATTTTTTTAAGATTCGCTCAAGTTTGTTTTTTTAAATTTTTTTTGGAAAATTTTTTTCAAAAAGTAGACATTAAAAATTTTAAACATTCCACAATTCTTGAACGTGACCCTTGAAGAATCATATTTTTTTTTCTCGCTTGAAAATTAAAAATTTTATTTTTTTTTTCATTGATTTAACTTTTTTTTTTTAAAATTTCATTCTTTCTACTTTTTGATAAATTTATTTATTTTGTAGAATAAAATTCTGTCAAAATTATGCAAAAAATGATTCGTGTGAGTTCGAACCGCATTTAACATAATTTTTCACCTTTTTTTAGCTTATATGCATTTAAAAAAAATATTACTATTAAGAATTCACATCAAAATTGAATAAAATTTTAGAATATTTATCAAAATTATATGTGTATACTATTAATTTATTTTAATTATCAGAGGCAATTTTATTCTTCCAATCGAGAATAGTAATAAAAAAGTTATTTTGAAAAAATTTAAGAAATTTCGAAAAAATTTAATTACCTAGAAATTCTGTTCAAATACGATAATGATTTGCGATTTGATAAAATAAAAAAAAAAAAAAAAAAAAATTTAGTTCAATAAAGTTGGGTAAAATAATAAAAATTTTGAAAAAATGTTACAAAGAAATTTATGCTCATTTCAAGAAGTTTAAGAACAGAATAAAGAAAATATTAAAAAAAATTTAAAAATTTAGTTGAAACCAAAACAAAATAAACACAATGTTAAATTTTTTTTTGAAACAAGAAAAGAACATAAATTTATTTTAAACAAAAATATTAGTTTATCGGCCAACTAACTATAGAGAAATTTTCAAAAGAGCTCATAAATTGAGATATAGATTCCCTTGAATTTTATTCGTAG
>BLXL01002071.1:0-14337 GCA_023170135.1 Acarapis woodi
GAATTTAACAAATGGAGATTTTTTGAAAATTCAAATTTTATTTCTACAAATTCAGGTTTCTGTAAAAATAAATTTCGAAGCGCCAAATTTGATTTGGTCATTTTTGAAACTTATTTATAAAAATACTTACTAGTGAAGAATTTATATAAAATTGCTTTTTTTTTTTTTAAATATTTAAAAAGGCAATAAGATAGTGATTAATTTAAGTCGAAATAAACGTAAATTAAATGCAAGTCTAAATGATTTAGAATCCAGCTCGAAGAAAAGATCTTTGAATAAAAGCAATGAATTTAACGTATCAATGTATAAGGATTTAAGTGAATTGATTAATAAATACGATAAGGATAAAATAGATCATAAAGAATTTACTAGTCAATCCAGCATTCGTAAATCTTGCAAATCTTCAGTCAGATCTATTAATAAATCATTTGAAAATTCATTCAATAAATCTACAAATGATTCATCATTTTTATCAAAAAGATCTAGTCTTGTTTCACACTCAACCCCAAAAGGTAATTTTATTATTGAAATTAATATTAACAATTAATTATTTTTTTTTATTCTGTCAGTTCATCTAAGAACAGTAAGTCATCATAAACAAACAATAGAAAACTTTTCACCATTGAAAGACGTTAAACAAGAAAATACACCTCTTAAAACTATTTCTCAAAATATTGACACACTTGAATCACCAATCTTAATGAAACCTAATGTACAAATTAAAAACAAATCTAAAGCTAGAACGCTATTCAACTCGACTAATCAATTTTTTGACGAAAATCAATGCGATATACCAATTTCTAATTCGCCAATCAAAGCACTTTCACAAAATATATCAACACCTGAATCACCGACTCAAGTCATCAAACTCAAAAAACAAATAATTAAAACACCAAGCAATCGAAAAAAACGAAAATGTTTGGATGTTGCTAAAATCAATTTATCTAAAACGCCAACTACAAGTAAGCAAATTCAATATTTGACTATAATTCAGTAACTAATTTTTATATTTTAAATGCCAAAAATTGAAGCCAAAAAAACATTTGAAAATGATGAGTTGACATCTATTAGCTCTCAATTTATTACCCAAGTAGAATCTCCAAAAAAAGATGAGTTTAAAGTAATTGAAAGCAGGTGCTTTTTAAAATGGAGTAAAAAAATTGATAAACAAATGTACAAACATAATTTAATTAAAATAAATGGATCTAAAAACTCAAACTACAAACTCAATAACACATTGGTCCATCGTTTAATGGATATAATTTATGATAGAAAGGAAGAACGTGGAAATTTCTTGAGTTTAAATAAAACAGATAATGTTCAACGTAGTTCACTGTTTATTAGGTTAACTAAAGTTCGAGCAGAAAGTGGTGGTTTTGTTTGTTGTGATTGTGTGATCGATTTGAATAGAACAAAAGAAGTCTTTTTATTCAAATATGATCAATTGAAAACTCTCATACCGAGCCATTATGCAAACGAATTCGAGTTGTCTAATCATGCGATACTAGAATTTATTAGTCCGTGGTCAGTTTTTAATTCTGATAAAATCAAGACAAGCTTTTTGATGAGTCCGTTTTGGATTCATATTTTAGAACATGGTCGGAACGAAGAAAAACTAGATGAATACGAAATTGATTATGAGAATAAAAATTTAAATGATTCGCTTTAAAGTCGACGAAATACAATAATTTTAAAAAAAAATATAAAATAAGTTTTTTTAATTTTTAAAATTGTTACATTGTGAATAAAAGAAAAGTTTTAATTTTAGAGGTAATATGTTGCGTAGTATTTTACAAATGCTCTTGAAAAAAATTTGACTTTCACTAATAATGTTTGTTTTCGGATTTGAAATTTTTAATTTTAATAAATAAACCGATGAAAAAGGGAATTTATTTAAAAAAAAAACACTTTATTTACAACAGTTTCATTTTAAACATGTTAAATGTTCAACACATTCATACAATTCAATATATTAAAATACTATTGTAACTCAATCTCATACCATTTCTTCATTTATGTTTACCTTTTTTATATTCTTCGACATCTTTTTATTTTTTTTATTTTTATCTGAATTTTTTTTTTGATCCAAAGATTGAAAAATAGCCAATGGCCTATAAACTTTTTTCGGATGTGAAATCATTTTCTTACATGTTTGATCAATTTTATTATTTTTAGATTTCATAAGATTTGATTCTTCCTTTACTGAGATGATTTTAGTTAAGCAGTCTTCCATATTGTCAAAATCATTTGCACTCTTTCTCATCAAACGTCGATTGTGTTTTATATTTTTATGCCATTTACAATTTATTCTTTCGCATGAGGATAACAAATGGTAAAATACAAATAAGATGATTGCGAGTGTAATTGCAAAAAAGCTCAAAATTCGAATTAATAATCTAAAAGCATTTATTTCTTCTAACATCTCTATTCGACTTATCGGACGATCATCAAGTTCATTTATTGTGAATTTGTTAATCAGTCGACATTTTTTTAATTGATCAAAATAATAAAACCAAAAAAAACATACTATTGAGGCTAAGATACGTCCGTAGCCAAACTGTATCAAGGAAATAAATGCTTGCAATTTCACGTGGCCAAGGCGATTTAACTTCATGAGATGATGAAGGTATGATGTGCATCCGATCCATGAGAGCACAAAACTAAATGCAACCATTGCATTAAATGGTATTAACGACCATTTGACTACTCCATGATTGCCTAAGAGTGAATTTCCAGCGAACTGTAGAGCATAAAATATAAATCCTAAAGCAACTAAATTCACACGTCCAATTGCAGTTAATATAGACTTGATTATTAGAATGATTACTGATGAAATAAGAAAGCCAATCGACCAAGCCATACCTATAAAAAATTTAGATGAACCTAATGCCAAATAATATGTTGGCATTTCTAGATGTGATAATGAAAAATAAAAGCCTAGAAAAAAAATAAATGGCAAAATGAGTACCAGTATTAACTTGCTCTTAAACGATATTTTGACTAGTCGATTTAATTCATGTCTAAAATTAGTGTACTCTTGTTTTCCCAACATATCACAATTTAAGTTACTTCCACATAAATCTGAAATAAATGTGTTGCTTATGTTGTTGTTTCGTTGTAAATGATTTAATTCACTCGCACTTGGTTCAATCTGTAAATTAGCAACTAGTGAGCAACCTATTAAAAGAAGACCTACAAAAAGTACAACCGATGGCGAATAATCTACTCTACCTATTGTCGAACTATAATAATCGATTAATAGGCCACTGAGCACCGGCCATATGAAAGTCGATGTACCTAAACAGATTGCTTTTTTAAAACCACCATAAATAGTATCAAAATTTGCTGAATAATAGACGGCTAAACAATCTATCGCTAGAAAACAGACCATTAAACTAAGATCGGTAATGCACCGGATAATGAGATAAGTATAAAATGTAAGTAGTGGATCACCGATTATGTCGTGACACACAATAGGACTAAGCGGCATTAACATTGATTGCATTGAATGATGACCATAATATTTGCCAAATTGACCTCTATAGATCAAATTCATGTTACAAAGTGTATTACAGTTTGTTTTAAAGTAATCGTAACCAGATGTTTCACTAACAACTTCATGAACATCGGATAAAGCAGATGATGACTGAAAAATATTTTGATTTGATTCAAGACTATTTAATTCATAATAATTATCGAAATTATTTGACTGTTCTCCATTATTTTTCGAATATCTCGTGTTCTCCAATGGATTTGGACAAATGATATTTTCGAAACTTTGACCATCCATGAATACTGGCACAGTCTGACTAAACAGACACGATGGATAAGGATACATCAAATTAGGTAATTGAGGTGCAGAATTGACTGATTGCCAGGATTGTATCTTTAGAAAATAATTATGTTTCATTTTATACTTAATTCATTTTATCACCTAGATAAAAGATTTAAGAAAATTTACCTTTGAATGATATCGAATTTGTTTAACTCGAAAAATAGTTGAATTTAGAGTTGGATAATTTATGATATTATGTACATATTGGTGCGCTGATGATTGAAAATTTGTACCTGTTGGCTCTATAGTGTCCGGATCTGGTGTATAACAGTTTTTCGAATCAGAACTTTTTCTGAAACAAATTTGGCTTCTTCCATTAAACACATCGTAATCGCTATCCATTACACCACTATAAGGCTTAGGCGCTTTAGAATTTACTCGATGATTTGACGTAATACTAGTCTTTTCATAATAACGTAAAAGATGTTCTTTATTTGCTTCATAATTACTTTGAAAATCACTTGGGCACACACCCTTACATTTTGTCATAGAAAAAGTAGTGAATTCATTATTATATTTATTATCTCGATGACCATCTCTCGAAAAAATATTACTTTGAAGATTATTTAAATTAAAATGACCATCATTGGATTTAGACGTATAGCTAGATGAAAAACTACCTGTGCGTAAAAGTTGATCACACTGAAATGAATTATAAGTTGATTGAATGTTTGATGAAGCAAATCGAAATGTGGATGGATAATTGAATAATGTTTCAGGTCGAATAAGATTAGGACATAGTTCGATTCGGAGTATACTGTTTGACGTAGTACAATTAAGTGTAATCTTGGGATAACGTGCAATACGCTGTGTTCGTGGGACAAATAATAATGCTACATGTGATAGAACGGCGATAATTAAGAATGTGACAATAAGTTTTTTGAAATGAATCAACAATTTAATGTGAAAATTACGATGAATTGCAATTGTACAAAACAATGTAAGTAATAAAGAACTAAACATATGAATCCATGACCGCTCCAATGTGGACAAACCCAATTCGGTCGGATGCGTTGAATAGATAAATGGCGCAAGCGTAGATAAACCTATGAAAAAAAAAAAGATTTTCAATTTAAAACAATTCGCACACTTATGATTAATAATTACATTTTGAATAAATATAATATTATCACCTTGTATGTAATATGAATTTTAAAGACATATGATTATAATATAAAAAAATATAGGAAAACTCGAAAAATAACATTTAAAACAGGTGCTAAGAGATAGTATTAATTTTTTGAATATAAAAATACAGCTGAATTACACCTGTTTTATATGAAACAGTTACCTTAAAATACTTATAGCTATTTCTGAAAATAAGCACATTTTGCATCCAAAAAAAGATTTAACCAACAAATCATTATTAAAAATTTCACTTAAATTTGAAATTTTAGAAAAGAGAAAATACATTTACCTGACAAAAAAAACCATTGCAATGCATACAAGCAATGTCTTCTCCTCTGTAATATTTCACCATAGCGTTTGTGTTTAAAAAATTCCAATGATTCATTAGAACTATTCATTGTGTTAACTTGATTATCGCAAAGAATGATTTCATCCACATTTTAAATAATATCCATTCTCACATCAGGTGTTTAGGGACAGGTGTTATGATTTTCAACTATAATAAAGTATTTTTTTTTTGTATAATCCTGTATTTGATGCATACATTCGTAGGTCAATAATAATGGATTTAATGTAAACGGTAAAGCCAAGTTATTGTTCTAGAAAAACATCTTTTTTTATTATTTATGGCTAATATTTATTATTATATAAAATTATTTTTCGAAAATTGATGAATCACATTTTCTTAATCATTAAAATATTTAGACAAAAGTGAACAAACAAAATATAAAATAAAAATAAATTCTTCTTTGTGATTATGTTTGTGATTCTATAAAAAATAATTCTTTATTTATAGACAAACAATTTTGAAAATTTAAATTCTAAAATATACCATTCAATTTGTTGATTAATACAAACAAAAATTAAATCTAATAATATTTAAAAATAAATTTTTTTGATAAATTCATAATATTTCTTATTTATTTAATAACTAAGCAAATCACTAATTATATTTTCAATAGTTATCGAAAGAAAGCGAAAAATAGGAGTGAACACATTTTTTGTAATTCCATAATGTACTACAATTACTAAAATCAAATCCACATATTTATACATGCTTTTATTTTAATTTGCTGATACAGTATATTTTTTTGAAATCTTGAATCAACAAGTTGTACCAAATTTGCTTAGTTATAGAAATTTTTTTTTTGAAATTTTTATATAGTTTCTAAATAGATTATCGATTCCATTAACCTTCGTTTGGGCTTATGATGAAATTCTATTTTTTTCTATCATCTTTCTTTCATAAGTTTTAAAAATTAGGCTTCTGTTTTTATAATTTTAAGCAAATCATTTTCATAAAAAATTTGAAAATCTATTGTGATTAAAAAAAAATTAAATTGAATCATATAGAAAAGTTGTTTATGAATAGACATTCACATTTCAGATCCAAAATTTTTTTATGAAACATAGAAAATGATAGAGATTTAGTTAATAAATTCTCAATTTTAGAATTTATTAAGAATTTGCTTCTTAAAAAGCAATGATAAAAATTTTTTTTTATTTTTAAGTTATTTGTAGATGAGAGATTGAATAATTAGTGAATTCTATACTATCGAATTTCTTTTGAGTCTGTAAGAGCAACAATATAATTGTACTGAAATGCTTATCAAATTGAATTGAATTAAAGATGGTGAAAATTTGAATAATTTCTCCAATGAAAAAAAATATTGTGAATTTTCAAGTATCTATTCGAATCATATTGATATAATCAGAGTTTAGATCTTCTAAAATAGAAAAAATATTCATGATGAATGTATCTACAATATTTTAATTTTTTTGAAAATTCATACTGACTATAATTTGTTCCTAAACATGTTATCAAATTTACACTATTTAATAATTGAGATGAAAACAAATATACAAAAAAAATCTATTAACATTTTTCAGACAAAATAAGAATCATGTGTGAAATCGTATATTCGTTCATTTGATTACAAAAAATTTTACGAGATTTAAAAAAAAAACAATTTTCATTCAGAATACATTATTTTATTTTTTATAAGAAATAAAATGATAACAAATTTTTTCGCTGCATTTTATATATTTTTATATTTAAAGAATTTTGAACTATTTTTGATACGTAAGACTGTAATCTACTTCATAGAAACTTTTGAGAAGCCAGAACGAACGCATGTATTTGAGTACTATTTGCTAAATAGTATTTTTATAGAAACAGGTGGTTTTGAAGTATTTAGATAAGATTCTGGTTCTATGAAAAAAAATTGCATTGTGATTGAAAGAAAACATATAGATTTTGAATGACTTGGGCCTCTTTTGATGGTAAAATTTTTCAAAAATTCTTTCATTCTTTTTTTCATATCCTTAAAACAGATTATCGCAATTATTTTAATAAATGAATGTACTTCAAGTAAGCTCAATATGCTTATGCTCATGTTTGAATTTATAATATAATACAATAAATTTAAACATGACGTGCTTATTACTATTTTTTTTAATATATTTTTTCTATATGTATAAAAAAAACATTATTCATCATGTTGATCAGATTGGTCAAAACAAAATCTTCACATAATATATATTTGAAAACTATTATTGTCGATGAAAGTTTTAAAATTTTTTTAGCTTGATCATCAAATTAAATAAAAATTTGTGAAAATTGTTAAATTATGAAATTTTTCTGGACTCAGATTTCATTTTTTTTGAACCCGAAAGCGAAGAATGCTTGAAAAAAATTCATATTTTCAGCTTTTTTATAAATTTCATCTTATAAAATTTAAATAAAAATAGACCCTTGATTTTAATGGAATTCGAAAATTTGAATAAATTAATTAATTATGGATCACATAAAGATACAAAAAACTGACAATGACATCTAAAAATGTTGAATTGACTATTAATAGGAATTAAATTTTTGCGAAACGATATACTTTGCAATCTGATCTTTAGCTGTTTTAATGATTTAAAAAAATTTAGGGCTTCAAGAGATGAAAAAATTAATTGAGAAAAATTATAATATTAAATTATATTTTATCGAAAAATTTCAAACAATTATTGAAAATTATTTACAAAAAAATGAGGCTGAAGTATTTCAATTTAATCATTAAACTCCGAAAGAAAAAATGACTTTCATACATTCAATAAATTCAATAGTCATTTAAACAACAAAAAATCTAAAGAAAAATTATTGATATGTTTAATACAATCTATTAAAGACCATTAAATTTTGTTTTTTCAAGTTACATAAATTTATTCAATATCAATACATGAAAGGCCGAAAAATCATCGGTTTGTTGGAAGAAAAATTTCCCATAAAATTTTTTTTCTCATTTCATTTTTAGAATATTAGAAAATATAATCTACTTTTAGAACTTGATAACTTAAAATGAATTATGCAAATTCAAGGCAGAAAAAATCATGAAATTCTTTGTCAATTCAAGTCACTGAAAAAAATAGATTATAAATTCGTTTTCGTCTCATTAAAGCTTCATTTTTATTTTTATGAAAAATTTAAGATGAAATAAAATATCTATATAAAATATATTTTGATTGATTTGTAAATTCAAATTCTAAAAAAAGCTAAGTATGTATCAAATTTTTAAATATATATAAATATTTGATTGCAAGATTTAAAAAGAATAGATTTTGGTCATTCAATTTATAATCCAAAATAAATACTTACTTGATCGATAAATTTGAAATATTTTGTCTATAAAACTTTATATAATTTCGAAAAACTGTTATTCGGAACAATATATTTCAAAAATAAAAAATTTTTATAACTTCAAAAATTGTTGTAAAATAAATAAAAATCAAATTTTTATCATGAACAATGTTTTTTTTATATGCCAAAAAATTTTTCGATTAAAAAATTTCATGAAAGAATGCAGGTTTTTCTTAAATTTTTCATGAAATTTCGACACAAAATAAAAATTAAGCAAAAAAAACTGAGAAATAAATCAATTATAAATTATACTTCAAATAACTTTCGAAATCATTTTTATAAAATTAAGAATAGATTAAAAATTTTATTTCAAACTTTGAGCATCTTACGTTTTACACGCAAGCGTATCTAAGTCAGTAATATTTGATTCTCGTGGCCGACATCTTTTATTTTTAATTTGTACTTATATTTGGTTTAACTTCTATGATAGCGAAAAACTTTAAAAATAGTTTTTATTTCTGTTATTAAAATTCAAAAAACTTAAGGTTAAATGACAAACTTAAAATAATTAAATTCAATAGATTTTGAACCACATTTTTTAGATTCTGTAATATATCTCTAACCAAGAAAAAATACATGCTCAATATTCGAATATAACAATTTATAATTTTTTTATAAACAGGTAAAATTTATAACATTCCTTTATTGACTTTATTGATTTGTGTACATGCCGAGCTTTTCATATCATGTTGAAAAGATTGTCAATTAGTTTATGTACAAAAATTTTTTAAAATAGTAAGTCGGAATTCCCAATACTTTTCAATAATTTTTGGCCCTTGTCATTAAAACTTAACAAAATAAAATTCAGTAATTTTATGTCAAATTATTTGTCAAAGTTTTGAATTTAGAAAAATCTAATTAATTTTTTTTTATTGACGGAAATTTTGATGGGTTTTCGGATATCTAAAATTCTAAAAAGAATAAAATTATTTTGCAAAGTGATTTACCCATAATTTAAGACGACGTTATAAAGAAAAAATTAAAAGAATAATGAACCTGTTGATTAAATTTTGATACCGTTTCAGCAAATAATAAATTGTTAGTAATACATTTTTACATAATATTATACTCAAATGTGAATAAAATATAAATCATGATACATCTAATAATAATGAATATAAAAGAAGAAATTTACGCAGGATAGTTTTTATAAGAATGCAAATTGAGTCCTTATCGCGCAAATTCTCGGTTAAATTTCTACCGTAACTATAAAATGAAATGAAAAATTTTAAAATTTTTTAGTGATATTATTGAAAAAAATTTACCGCGTAAAAACCTACATAAAGAAATCATATGAAATGAAAAAAATACTTCGGAATTATTTATTAAATCATATTGAAAATAAAAGCTAATCATATAAATAATTTTCACACAAAATTAATGAAATTCGATTAATTTGAGACTTGAGAGAATCATAATTATCAAACGCAAATTATTGCGCATACGACCGAAAACTATAAACAATTCATAATGAAATAATTACATCATCCAAAGGAATTATTGGAATTTATTATAACAAATAAAATAAATTTTGAAACAAAATCTATGTATGATACTAAAATATAAGACAAAAAAAAATAATTTGAACAAATTCTTTCAGAAAGTAGTTCACTATTTACAAAAAGTGATAAATTCATTGTGATTTGGATAAAATAAATTTTAAAAATTAGTATGCAAATTAGATGCTAAAACGGAAAAGCTATATTTTAAAATTATTTTTACGTCATTCATTATTAAAAAAAAATTGGTGTACAAATATTTTTCTCACAAATAATTTTTGAAAAAAAAAATGACGCATTCGGGAAAAAAATTATGAAATCGATCAGTTGAGTATGAAATTTTTTGAGGACCGACTTATGATTGAAAATACTCTTTTGTAAATGGATAAAATTTTATTCAACTATCTTTTCTTTTAATATAGCACTTCTTGCTAAATATTCAGTCACAACATATGGGTCACAATTAGATGCTGGTCTACGATCTTCTAAATAGCCACAACCTGCGTCTGCAACTCTTCGAGGTATGCGAATTGATGCACCTCGATTGGCAACACCAGCAGAAAATTGATCGTATGCTTGAGTTTCGTGGCGACCTGTTAATCTTCTAACATTATCAAGGCCTCCTTTTGGATCATAATTACGAATATGAACATCGTGATTTATTTTCAAATGTTCAATCGCATCTTCAATCACTTTTAATCCTCCAGGCTGACGCATTGCTTCAGTGGAAAAATTAGTGTGTGCCCCAGCTCCATTCCAATCACCACTTATCAATTTTGGATCAAATGTTACGCCAACACGAAAATCTTCAGCCACACGCTCTAATAAAAATCTTGCCATCCAAACATCATCACCTGCAGCTATACCAACTGATGGTCCAATTTGAAATTCCCATTGTGAAGGCATTACCTCAGCATTTTCACCAGCAATCGGAATTCCAGCGTACATACACGCTCTGTAATGTGCTTCGACAATATCTCTACCAAATACTTTGAATGCACCCACACCACAATAATATGGTCCTCTGAAAAACAAATTAATTACAGTTTATTGAATCGAATAATTTAATTTTCATTTCAAATATTTATTGGGGAGCTAAAAATCCTTGACGTGGCCATCCCAATGGATGCTTATGCAATGAATTATCACCTTCAAGTAAACTATACTCTTGTTCAATGGCAAACCATGGTTTAGTATGTGCAACCTTTTCCATAACACTTAGACATGATGCCCGTTTGTTTGTCTTGTTCGGCTTCTTATCATAACCTATTGTCTCACAAAGTACAAGCTTATTTTTATTTCCCCTAAATGGATCGTTATAGAGAGCAACTGGTTTCAAATAGACGTCAGCATTTTTTCCTTCAGATTGACCTATTAGATCAAATAGTAATCAAATGGTAAGCAGAGAAAAAGCATTAGTTATTAAATAAATTTTAAATTTTCATTGTCATCAAATCGCAAATTCACATGTAGATTTTTTTTTTATTTAATAATACAAAGACATCAAAATTTTTATAAATTTGCAATCAAAAATTATAAATGTAATATCGTATTCATAATTTTATTCAAATTTAAATTTAATGATTAAATGAATTTCAATAGCTTACCTGTAGATGAACCATCGAAATCCCAAATTGGTAAATCAGTGACTTTAGTCGGTTCGAAATTCAATGTTTTAGTTTTTGCTCTCATATTTTCTCCAGTACCATCGATCCACACATACATACACTGCACCATGTTTTCAGGTTGTTTGAGTTCGCGATATTTGTTTAGTACACTTGCGTTTGAAGAAAGATAATGAAAACCCATTTTTTGATTTGTTTTCACTTGATTTTGAGATATTTTTAAAAAATTAGCTTTATTTAAGTGGTAACAAATTAATGATTTTGTACTGAACAACTTTCGTTCACCAATCAACGAACTTAAATTCGGATTTTTAGTTGCTAGATATATATAAAAAAATAAATTAGGTCGAATCCAATTAATCGTGAAATTATTAAAGGATTATTTCTTATAAATTCAATATTAAGTGGATAAGTCTAAAAAAATGTTTATAACAATTTAAACTATTTGCTAATTCGTATTTGATGGAATCAAATAAAATGGAATACTTTTGAATTATTTTAAAATAAAAAAATATAGTGAAAAAATGAAAAAATTATTTAAATAATGATTATAAATTTTTTAAAAAAAAAAATTCAAAAATATGAAAATTCCTGTGCGCAGTTAGTAGAAGTAATTCAGAAATGTCTAAGTGGTACCTTAATAAAAATTCAAAAGAAAAAATTTATGTGTAAAAATTTAAAACTTATTAGTCACTACACACAGATAGCTATTTAAAAATGATAACTAATTTATTTATAAAAATTTATTTATAACAGAAAATTTTTAAAAATAAAGCTTTGATTTTAGCAAATTTTGCACAAAAAGAAAATAGAGAAGCAAGTTGTTTATCGATTTGAAAATATTTTTAAACTAAAATGAAATGAAATTTAACGCGTTAATTTAATCGAAGATAAACTAGTAAAGAGGGACAATAGAAATTTACATCTAAACTATCAATTTTTTGAAAATTGTGTGATTAAATAAACAAAAAAAAATCTCGATATTCAACTGACATCCCTAGACAGTTAGCATCGCAACAAAGAAATGTGAGAGTAAACTCAAATATAGTTATATAGTGGTAATTATATTTTAAAGGAAATCGGTTTGAGGATTGCCAAGAGTGAGATTAAGAGAAGAAAAAAAAAGCATATTGATCATAGAAAATATATTTGAAGTACGTTCGATGAAAAAAAACAGACTGATCTCTACATAGAAAAACGAGTTCTGTATATTTCAAAATATTTCACAGTGCATAAAAATGAAATTAATATTAACTCCAATTCAAACACACTTGAAAATCATGTTTTATTCATTAGACAACAGACCTGTACTTGACAACTATTTTCGATCTAAAGATTCAATCTTATATTAAAAATCATAATTAATCTCTTTCAAATGATAACCAAAATAGAAACTAGTGACGATTTAAAACTTAACTGATGTGACTAAATTGTTCGAATCAATAATTGAATAAGTGTCTAAAAATTGAATAATAAATAAAAGAAAAAAACAAATATAATTACAACATGTATAAACAATTATTTCTCTATTTAAATATGATGCATAATTTATAAGATTAAGGAAAGGATTAATTGCGAGAAATAATAATTCGAATTTTTGAATTGAATGAAATTATTACTTCAATCTAAATCGAAAAATTAAATTTAATATTCATTATAAATTTAATATTGATTATGAATTTAATATTTATTTTCTTTTATAATTTAAAATTAAATTGTAAAAAATCACCTGTTGCTTAGAAACTTTCAAGATTTTTACTAATTTATACAATAAATTTAAATGAATTTTATTTTAATTTTTGTTAAAAATTAAATTTTTGCCATTTCTTTAATCTCCTAAATCATAAATATGGGCTTTAATAATAAGTTTAGTATATCTAACCATGAAAAAAGATGATTGTTAGATTCATAATGCCGACAATAAAGATAATTGTTTTTTTATAACTATTGCAGTTCATAAAAGATAATAATTTTATACGATTCGAAAATTTCGTAAATGGTTTCGAATATAAAAAATTATTAACAGATGGTGATCTAATTGTTTTATATGAAGTGTAATGCAATAAATGCTAGTTAGTAGTCGATTAATTCTAATAATTTTTGAAAAATCACCAGATTTAGTTTAAATAAATTATCAATAGCGAATCAAATAAAATTCGAAAAAATTAAACCGCTTATCAAATTTTTGCTTATACAATATATTGTAAATCAGAAAAAACATGACATAAAAATCTGATTCAAATCAAAAAATTGACGCAATGGAACAAACTAAAATTAGTGAAGTCTTATGAAATTTTAATAAATGATTTTCAACAGTATCATTTTTCGAACTATTTTTAGATTTGATTGCTGTTTTATGTTAAATAAAATTCTCAAGCGTTGCGCAGCATGTCTAAATGATAATTAGATGTATGAAATTATCTAATATAATTGTTCAATGAAATAAGAAAGATCAGAAATACGTGAACACCTGATTGAACATATCTTAATATAATCACTTGGCATATATAATATAATTTGATTAATTAAATATTGGAAGGTTATAACGTAAATGTCCACTTCAAG
>BLXL01002083.1:0-10116 GCA_023170135.1 Acarapis woodi
ATAAAAATACTAGCTATTCTTTAATAGCTTAAAAAATATAATCATTGATAAAAAAATAGATTTCAAATTTTTAAAATTTTTGTAATTGCTTAATACTTATAATTTCAATGTGTTTAATGGACCAGTCAAGAAATCACAAAAAATCTCTTATTTCAAATATTAAATTTTCACAATAATTCATATTTTTTCCAACTTAAAAAGTAAGTACTTTTTAAAATTCAAATGAGATTTGAAAAATGAATTAATCGCAAAAAAAAAATATCGTTTTTTGATTCATCTCTATGTCTGTAGGTTTAAATTAATTAATATGTATTTTATGTTTTTAAGAATAGGTGAGCGCGGCAGGTTCACTCGATGCCTATTAAAAATGTCATTAGTTAGGTTTTTTTTTCGAAATTAAAAGACATAACTGAAAATTCGTTTACTTTTTTTGAAATTTCTTATTAGTCTTATTTTCTAATAAAAAGAAAAAGCATGTAGTTTTGTTTTTGATCACTACATCAGAGGATGGGTGCAAGACGATGTTTATTAGGGAACCCAAATCTAATTCAAGATCGTTTTAATAATAACTCTGAATCACATTAATGCTTAAAAATTACAAAATTAATCTAAACAAGCCTCTCTTATTTGATGCTCTAATTATGTTACTATTAGCTACCATTGCTAATAGTGAATAAAAAATTGTGAATTTATGCCGTTGCTCTTTAGGAATCTTTTTTAGACAGGTTTCTTGTTTTGACATGTCTATTTACCAACAACCTCAAAAAGCCAAAACCTTGAACGAAGTTATTAAAACAATAAAATAGTTTCATATTTCATAGAGAACCACATTTTTTTAAATGCTATTTTACTTACCTTTTTTTCATGTTTAGATTTTTCGATAAAATTTTTTAAATTTTATTCATCAAAAAATTCTGTTTATTGAAGCAAAGATGCGATAATAGACATTCTTTTATTTTATATTCGAAAACTTTTGTGAATTGTTTGTCAAACTTTGAAAATAATTTCTAAAAATGATTGACAATAACAAGCCATATGAATGGCAGATGATAGACCGAAAATGCGGTTGGGTGATAATTGGATTTTTTAGACCGATTCCGTCTAGTAACATATGATGGTGTTATACAATTTATCAAAATTTGAAGATATGTTTTTAAAGCAAATTATACTATTTTTTTTTTTGAATAGGTTTCAATAAATTTATTCAGTTATATTAACATCTATACATTCGAGACTCACTACTGAAATATTCCTTTTACTTATGTCACATAAGGTTCTGATTTTTAATTTTACAAATTATGATTTGTAAACAAAACATAACTAGAAGATGCATTTTCAAATTTTAATTATAATAGTAAGTAAATCTTCATATACTAATTTTGTGATTCGCAAACTAGGCAATTAAACAATTCTTATCTTTGCCAATCAATGTGTGATTATCTTTAGGTTTTGAAATTCTTATAATGATACTATGAAAATTTTAGGCTATAATTTGTAATCAAAATAAATGAAAGTATTAAATTTCAAGTTCATTTAAAAATAAGCCGTCTCTAGAAATTTTTATTTTTCTCAATTTCTCATTTTCTAATTGATGAACAAGAACAATTATTTAATTTAAGGAATATTCATAAAATAGAGACAAATTTTTCAAATTTAAGATATGAGATTATTGGCCATTTAATGCACATTTGTGAAAAACTAAGAATTTTTCAACGCAATGAAATAATTGGCTATAACAAGCTAAAAAAATATGTTGCTTGACCTATTCAATATATTACTTTAAAATGTTGATTCGGAATAATATTTATGTTAAAAATTGTGGCAAGCGCTGTTGTGAAAATTTCGACAAAATTGGACATATCAAAACGCAAATTTAGTCTTCTTTTTTTTTTCGACTTTTTGAAAAATTTGCAGTTCTCTTTTTTAACATTTGACGATTTTTACATTTGTAAATCAAAATTAAACGCATACAACCGAAACGGTTTTTGTATTAGAGTATATTTCTAGATTAAAATTCTATGGTTAAAGAGAACTAACCACAAAAATCGATCAATATACACTTGGGATGCCTATCATAACTTGGTTACGAATAGCATTAAGTCTAAAGTACATTAGAGAAAAAATTTTACAATGCAATTTTTCATTACAATTCTATATTTGTTTATTTTTTAATGCTCTCATCATTTTAACTTTAAGAAAAATGAACGACTTAAATCGACCTTAAATTTCGATTTCTATTTTCGTCCTTGCTAAACAGATTCTTGAGAAGAAAATGAATTTTTTTGTTGAATTTCATTGAAATCCAGAAAAACACTTGAAAACGCTAAGATTCAACAGCATACATTGAAATTTTTTACACTATTGGTTCTATTAATATTGGTTTTTAATAAAATTTACTGCCAACAGATTAATTTTATTGGAAATGAAATGTTGGCCTAAAAGTAAATTGTTTTGAAGATTTGTTTTTTTTTTTCTCGGGAAAATTAGAAAAAAAAACTCCAATCAAGTGTTATTCACTATAGATCGAACTGTAGATTATATTATATAAGTTGTAAATAAATAAATTCAAAGCACATTTTTAGCCCAAAATTACATATTTGTAGTCTAAAAAAAATTCGAATTGATTTTCACTTTGTTTCAAAATTTTCTTATCAAATTCTTCAAGTTTTTTTCTAAAGTGTAACACTATTAATATTTTCATTTATTTATTTTTTTTTTTTGTATAAACAGGATGTTTGAGCTGTTTAACAGATTTTAATTTGCGTCGTAGTTATTGTTGCATATACTAAAATATTAGGATATATGTTAAGAATATTCTTTAATAATTTGATTTCGAACCCGTACGAATCATGTATAAATCAGCAAATTTAAATCCATCTGGCAAAACTATGTATAAGTTTTGAATATCATTTTTTTCTCTCAATTAAGATTAAGAAAACTCAAGGAAAACTTGAATCTGATAACTGACCGAATAGCAAATTATTTTCAATAAGCATATCTTAATTTAATAGCACTTAATATTAGGCCACATTAGATTTAATATCATAATAATAATATTTTAATATTGTACGTACGATATTATCTGATTAATAATAATAATATTTTAAAAAACAGTAAATCAGTTAATTTCAAATTTTCATTTTATGAGCGCAGCCTTAATTTCAAATATCTGAAGAAGGTAAAATTTACATATTCTAGATTTCATGTTAGAATACACATGAGAAAATTGAATATACTCGCTCATATATTTTTATATTAACAATTTGCTTTTTTATTTATCGATTTTAAAAATGATGCATGATTAAATTATTAGGTACTTTTTCTGAAAGTAATTAAATTAAACTATATTAAATCTTTTGTTTTTTTTTTCTATAAATAAGCAAACCCCGATTTCCTAAAAAAATAGTTAACCAAAATTATGCAGAAATTTTTATTATTATTATTATTTAAGTTTAATTAAGTCCACTATTAGCCTATCATATATCTTTAATTTGAAAAAAAAAGAGACGTAATTTAAATTTTTTATTAACATAATCACAATTTAAAATTTAAATGGAAAAAAATTATGTTTGGTAATTTAAAAAAATCAAATCTTTAGTGTGAAAATTATAAAAAATAAATAAAAATATATTTTCAAAGTATTTTTTGAGATAATTTGAATAAAAATTTCATAATAAATTACACATATTCTAGTAAATTTTAAATTTTTTCTTTGAGTATATCATTAATTAGCCCTTTGCATAAAAATTTATATCAATAGCCTTTAAATTATCAATGGGTATTGAAAATACGGGAAATTTTTAGTGTACATACGCAACGAGTACTATTATACACATATATTAGAGTTTCAAAAATAACAAAAGATTTTTTATGATTATCGGTATTGTAATTTAATTTGAAATGAAAATGAAAATAAAAATCTATTTTAGCGATATAAATAAAAAATCAAAATTTTTGATAATTATTATATTACTATTATAATAAAAAGAAAAGGATTCGTAAATCTTTGGTGAAAAAGTCATCAGGTATGGTATATCAGATTCACAGTATTTACGTAACACAATATTGAAAATATTTTAGCACAAAGGAAATTTTTATAAATAATCAGAATTCTTGAAATTCACCGATGCTCCATAATTAGTCTTATCGAAAAAAAAAAGACAATTAATCGTCTAGAATTTTGAATAAAAATTTATCAAAATTGAATTGATCAAAATTGAACTAAAAGAAATTATCGAATGTTCAATATTTTGATTGCATGTAAATTTTTGTTCATTTTCTTCTGATCACTCTATGTTTCACTTTCTTTGAACTGAATCATCACCAATATAGCATTTTTATCAATATTGTGGTATATTTTTTTCGAAACATAAAATTAAGTTTATGGGCTTGAATACTCTCAATCAATTAAAATTATGATTTTTGTTATTTACAAAACTTAAAAAAACTGCATACTTTAAGACAATTTGATAATTTCAATTTTGTTTATTATAAAATTTTCCAATCTGTTAGGCATTTACAAAAATGTATTTTTGATCTTGCTTTCTCAAATTTTAGTTCTTTATTTTTTGAATAAATGATAAAGACATTGTAAAATAATTATGACACAACATGCATCTACTTCGTCTCATTGTTCATAAATTATTTAAAATAGCTTAAAATTTCGAATTTATTAAAAGCTTGTTTGAAACGAGTGAATAAAATGTCCTATTTATCGACCTTAATAGTTGGGTGCATAGATTTTTTGTGAACTATCTTAAATACGTTAAAGATTTTAATGCGAATTTGGACACATAATTGTAGATTTTAAATTGTCGACTAGCGAATTCAAACTCTATAAAATTAATACATTCAGAGTGCATATTATGCAGCATAAAAACTCATCAGAAGAATATATATTATTTTATGATAGCATAAAAATATACATAAATTTAATAAATTTAAGTTCAAGCATACAATTAGAAAGAAAACTAATCACAGAATTGCATTCATCTTTCATCGGTCGATGACCATGTGTAAAATAATTTACAAAAGCTATGGAAAGTTCAAGTGAAAATTTATGAATATGATTATTTATTTTGAACAAATGAACAATGCATTTAGCATAGACGGGAAGTGATTTGAAACTGCCAGCGGAATACTAGAATTTAAGTACTTATATTTTTTAGATGTAAAATATTTTCATCTTAAACGACCATAAGCTAATAAAAATTTTGTCCTAAATGCAAACTTTGATAACTAAGTGATTGAAGTCATCTCATGTTTTAATATGCAAGAATTGTGAATTATTAGAAGATGATAACTTTAGTGGTACGTTATTGAGTTCATTTTAAATGATCTTTTGAATCTTTTGTTAATTAAAGTTTAAATAAATAAGTAGTGCATCACTTTTCCACTTGCTTTGAAGTCTCTTATATTATTAAGATTAGTTTGTAATGGATTATAAAAATAGTAGAATTTATTTAAAACTTACACAAGAGCCGGTGTAACTAAGAATACGGTCATATTAAATAGCCTGAGTCTAGTGTTACGAGTATGTAATTTTTTTTACGCATACTGCATACATAATTCATACTTAGAATCATGTGAGTAAGCATCATTTAAAAATGAAGCATTCTCATTATTCTATTAATTACAATCTATTACGTTATTTTTATTATTTTAATTGTTTTTCATCTGTTTTTCTATATCTAATTCATTGTTTATTTGCCATGCCATTTGACTTTGTATACACTAGCTCGTAATCCACTGCCAGAATTAAGATCGGTAAATTACTCATAGTTTGTATTTTATTTAATAAAAATTTTTACAAACTGATGTTGTATGACATTGTTTTCATTGAATACATAGATTTAAATTTATTAGAAACAAAATGTGCACTTAAAATCATTAGAAACATAAAATTTATTTTTCTTCTAATTGTTGCTGCAAAAGATACTTTTATCTTTTTCAAAGTATATTTTTTCTCAATGGATAAAAAAGTCTCTGCACACTGAGAGTTTATACAAATTTGTAATGAATATCGTTGCTGCATTAATCTTCTTTCAATGGATATACAATGATAATTCTATTCTTAGGAACTTTTACAATGATGATTCATTTTGAGTAATGAGAAGCTTAAATTTAAAAAGAAAAATCTGATTATTTTCTTATTTAAATCTTTAAGACTAAATATTTTTAAACGACAAATGGTTCTTTGAGTTTATTGAATTTTTGTAACCAAGCGTCTAGTCTAAGGACAAAGTAAATATTTTTTAAATTTTCACTCCCCAAATAATCTATTAGATCATAATTCAGTAATTTATCAACAATTCAAACATTGGTCAGTGATCTATATACTCGAAAATTAGATAGAAAAATTTGATAAACGATAATTATAGTATGATTTGAATATTTTTTTCTTATTAAAATTATCATAAAAAGTTTGAGAAATTAATAAATTTAAATGAAGAAAAAAAATTGCTTTGAAGTCGAGTTTCTTGATTAAATATTTTATCACATTAATAACTGAAAATAGTACAAAATCATTTTAAGTTGATTAATTTATAATGTTTAGAACGTGAGATTATTCAATTCTAAAAAAAAAATAAATTGTAATACATTATCTGCGAACTGAAAAATTTTTCGATAGAAAGCTAGTTTCAGCAATGAAAAATAAATCATTTAAAAAAAAATTTCTTTATTTCTCAAATTTTTATAGCAGTGAATAAAATTTGAACGAAGTAATTGTAATCTATTATAATAAAAATTTGTAAAATAAGGCCTAAAAAGCTTGTATTTTTAAATGGCAAAATTATTTAATCTAAATTTTCAACTAAAATGAATGGCTAAAATTCAAGAAAAAAATAAATGTGAACTAAAATATTGAATCACATTAATGTAGTTAGAAATATCAGAAAATTCATATATTTTTACATTAAATTGAATAAGAGGTAGTGAAAAATTTCTAAGTAACGGGTTTCACAATGCATATTTTTATCTTCTAGATTTTTTCTAAATTCAACAAATTCTAAAATAACTTTGTCCAATAAGAAAATTAAGAATTTATCTTAGTTGAGATTTTAGCATCAACTTCTTTTTAATAAATTGAATTGCTTTATTACTATATACATTTTTTTTTTCAAATTCCTCAAACATTATTCTAAAGTTTTTTTTGTTTATGTTAAGTAATAAAAATAATGTTTGCTTTTTTTTCAACTAATTCTGATTGATCTATCGAATAAATGTTAATAAGAGAATTTTCAAATGATTTCCTAATGATTTTTGTTTTTTTGCGACATAAAAATAAAGTGATTTTTTAATCAAAATATTAGATAATATTTAAATTGATAAAAAAAAATAAATTACAAAGACAATCTTCTTTTCAAGCCTATATTCTCAAATGAGCATCTAATTACACATAATTGATGTATTTTTTTTTTTCATTTGAAACATTTTGAGAATTTAAAGTTTTTTATAAAAAAAAAATTACATCTTTAGTATTTTCTTTAAATGCATTAATGAAAACGCTTTATGAATTTTAGACAAATTTTTTTCTAAGCGCGAATCACTCAATTCTTCATTTTTTTTTTTATTGAGTTAATTTTTAACTTACTCTTCATTTGCAAACTAACAGAATTCGAGCTACCAATAATGAGTTAGATAAATTATTTAAATTGGGTCTAAATATGACTTTTAAAAGAAACGACTGTGTGCAATTGTCAAAGAAAAATGTCCATTTGAGCGATTAATGTTTGCTTAAAAATTTTTTCAAAATTCTCTAAAGTACCTAAGCATTTGGTGTCAGGTATCGAGCATTTATATATTTGAATTTTGTATTACTTTGGCTTTGACAATAAAATATATATGTGTATACATATATTTTAATCAAAAATTGTAAAATCATATATTAAAATTATTCTTACAAAAAAATCTTTGATGATGCTAAGAATATTTAAAAAGGATGATTTGTAATGTGAATACTGACTAAACACTATTAATAACTACTTTACTAAAGGTGATATAGTTACACATTCACAAGTTTAAGAGAAGCAAGTAATTTAAATTTAATTAAAAGTTTGTTAATTAATATTTAGTTGATTGAAATTAAGGTGTGTTAAAATAGAAAGCATTTTCTCATTTTTCTTACTTTTTTTCTCATTCTTTCATCAGTCAATGGTTTTTTTTAATGCATTTAAAATATTATCATTTTTTTTTTTTTGTTTTCACGATCGCAACTTATTTGATCTGTAGAGATTTTTTTTTATTTCCTCTTTATTCTAAATAATTTTTATAGAGCAAAGAACAAAAGAAAGTGTGATCATTGTTTAAGCCTATAAAGTTTTTAAAAACGCTAATATTGTGTTTTTTATACCGCTTAATTTTTACACACTATATATCTGTTTGTGTGCTCACAAATATATATATTTGAACATATTAGAACATACAAGAACATAATGAGATCTTTTTATATTTGCAGATTTCAGATCACTTATAACACTATTATAATATGCTTTAATGATTGGGGATCACCCTCTATAACGCCTTTTCTTCTTTTTAATTCTCACGTTACTTTCTTCGGTTTTGCAAGAGAAATTCTTTTGTTGTATATAGATACTAGATAAATTCAATCGACATTTTCATTCTTATAGGGCGATCACATTTTCGTACCCATTACTAGTATTTTGACTTTTATTTCCGAGTAATAATTCATTGCATTTATCAATAGTTCATCCAATATTTACTTTTGAAAACTACCTAATGTTATGATAGCATTGAAGTCGAATTTCAGGTAAATGTACGCTCATAATATAATTTTCTTTAAAGTGAACATCATTTTGATCTAAAAATTTTAGCGAATCTAAAAAAAAAATTTCTATTATATATATTTACATATATTAAACAAATTTAGTGCAATATCATTGTGAAATACAAATCATTGTTTGACTTATTAAATTTTTTGTGAATTGACAAATATTTTTTCTTAAAAAATTAATACTAGTTTTGAACCTGCTTTCAAGTCGATATATATGTATGGTCTTTATTGTCAAAATGGAAAGAGTATAAATTTAATTTTTTTCAAAATTTAATTTCTTTCAATTTTTTTTCAATTCATTTTTTTAAAGGCACTTCGTATTCTAGTTTATTTGCAAAATGGTTGCATGAATGAAGATTATTTATGCCTCACAAATATTGACTATTGGTAAAATTTCTCTAATATGCTATAAAATCAAAAGAAAATTTATAAACTGTACTGCTATTTTCTTTATTTTGAGCGCAAACAACACATTTGCGCATCTAATACAAAATTCGACACTGTTTAATTGCGCGTAATTGTGCATTTTTTTTTTTTTTTATTCTATTTCTATACGCATGATATGCCATTCATTTATAATAATTTTTCTTAATTTAAATTAAAGAAAATATGATTAAAAATTTTTATTTAATGTCAATATATTGTTTAGAAATTTTTTCTCAATCGAAATTTCTGAAAATGTCTTTATATTAATTTTTTTAATAATGATGATTTATTTAAAATTTATTCGCAATGATGTTTCGAGTTGAAATCTTTATAATTTACAATAACCATCTATTATCGTATTGAAAATTTCTTGAAAATTTCTTGAAAATTTCTTTGAAATAGACTTATAAGACAGACTAATAGTAATTTATTTACCTGGGTACATATCCATTTATATTCACCCATAAATCCTATACCATTATATCAAATATTATATACATCATACTCAATGTGTCGTTATGTTTTGGAAAAAATGATTTTCATACTTTTGATTGCTGAACTATCTTATCATACCCTATAGAAATTTATCTTCCCCCGCGAAAATTAATGTGCAAAATAGTTGAAGAAATTAATTATCACTTGCAAACCATCTTGCAAAAGTAAAGAGAGATATAGTTAATTGAAAATATGTTGTTTTTTTTACATTTTTTGCATATTTTTTGCGTAAAGATATGAGTTTCTCGTCAAATTAATAAAACTTAAAATCTAATAAAAAATGATAATAATATTTTTAATAATTCCACAGATAACACTGTAGAATCTTTGTTTGAAAAAAAAAAATTCTGATCAAATATTTGGTTAATTTGTTGAATTGTTTATTTCGTTGTTGAATTCCC
>BLXL01002084.1:0-22208 GCA_023170135.1 Acarapis woodi
AATATTAAAACATAAGTTTATAAATAAATGAATTAAAGCAAAAATGAAAAAGTCAAAAAGATGAATTATTGTGTAATAAAGTACATTAAATAATATTTAAATTATCAAATCTAAATTTTCATGATTTCAGCAAAATAGAAATCGAATGAAATTAGCAAGTCAATCAAAAGTATCAAATAATTTTAAAATAAAATTAATCGTGATTTTGATTTAATAGATTTGATTGAAAATGATTTTTGAATTGATAACATTATAATGTATTTACTTGCCGTTTTGAAAAATTTTTCTTTTTTTGACAAATTGTATTAATGTGTACAGCATTCTATATGATTTATTTAAATATAATAATGTAAAATAAGAATAATTCAAAAAAATGAGAGTAAAATCATTATTTGTAACGTGCCCCCTCAACAGATAGATATTGATTAAATTATTTTAGAATTTAAATTCAAACAGTTTCTATTAATGAAAAAATTTTACAATACAAAATCGATTCTCTAAAAATTTATTTTAAAAAATCTTTTCATCTTATATACAAGCATTTGAAGAAGTGTTTGAATATTTAAGCATCACGCAAGAAGACTAATAAAGTAGTACTTTAAAAACTATATAATTACTATTAGCAAAAATTTTTTAGGTTTCATTTTAAACAAAACTAGTAAAGTAACAAGAAAATAACTAAAATTAAAAAAATTATAACAAAATCTCTAAATTTAAATTTGAAAAAATGCTAAAAATAGTTTATTAAATAAACATTGTGAATGAAGCACGTTCTTTAAATGCAAAAGAAATAAACCACATATTGAAATGCTTATATACATTTGTGTCTTATTAATCTATTAAACAATCTTCAGATCAAATAGTCTGAAAGTTACCTTTCATAATTAAATAGTAGCCTCTTTATGTGAAAATTTAAGATATTTTAAGAAATTATGCTTTAATAATAAAACTTATTTAAAAAAATTAAAAAAAACGGAAAAATTAAATTTTCAACAAATTCGAAAAGTTTTGATTTCTCTAATTTTTCTGTACTTTTCTAAATTATCAAGAATATTTTAAATTTAATTCTTTTTTATTTTCTCAGATACATTCTCAAATTGACATTTTGCTAAAAATCATTTCAGTTTAAGAAAATAAATATTTATTAGAATGATTCATTGAATTTGATTGATTGGTCAATAATAAGATAAAAAGCAAAATCGACTAATATTCAAATTTCTTTCCAATAAAACGTACATAAAAAAATTCAATTATAGATTATGTAAACGATTCCCATAGTAGATCTGTTAGATGAAAGATTTTGAATAGCTTGAAAAAAATTCATTCTTGAAATTTTATTTGCTTACAAGCATACTTAATAATATGTAAATAAGGTGATTCCAAATGTCAAATTTAAATAATCACTATGAAAATTATTTTCAATACGTATATAAAGTTCTAATTAATTGTCTAGGCCGTCAAATGATATAATTTATGGTGGAAAATAAGTTTATTTTTTGGAATTTAATTTAATAAGTAATTACTAAAATTTCTTTTTATAAGAAAATAAAAAATAGAAAAAAAAATTTATTGATTTTAGTTTGAATATTTTGAAATAAGTATCATAAATCTTATATATTATGTATATTTTCGCGAAAAAATTGTCAAAAGCATTTCTCGCAATCTGATAGTGAAATGGTATATTTTTTTTTTTCATAAATAGCTATCAATTAGGAAAAAAATTTTGAGAATTAAAGTAAAAATCTTATTACTTGCGATAAAATGAAATTAGCTATAGTTTTTTTTTAATTTTGAATTTCATCAAATTATATCTATTATTTGATCAAATCACATAATAAAAGTTAAAAAAAGTTCCAGTTCATTTCTCAAATTGGCCGTTTAAAAGCCCGATTATTTTTTAGCCGGTCTAATTAGATTTAAATGAAGAAATTCAAACACAAGATCATTTGCATTTTTTTCTCAAAAATTATAATAATTAATAAATTTATACACATAAATTTATTTTAATAAATTCAGTAAAAACCTTAGACAAAGCTGAAATTGATAATTTACATAATACTCAAATTTTCGAGACAAAAGCTGATTTACCACTGAATAATATTGATTTGTTTTAAAACATACAATTTTAAATGAATACAAAAAACTGTAAATGCTTTACAATTAAGAAATTTTCACTTTTTTTAAGTTACATATAGACAAAAGTAATTTTAAAACAAAAAAATAATGTAATGGCTTTCAATTTACTTGATAAATAAATGAAAATTAAGAAATAGTTATGTATAATTATTAATATATATATTATAAAACCACAAATATGTGAGCATATGGACATATGAATTCAATCGAATCATTTAAACATGAATTTGCAATTATTTTTTTAGTAAATTTGTATTTTTTTCATACAAATCCCTGATTAATTATGTCAATTTATATTATGCATTATTCACAGCATTAAGAAAAATTTCAAAGTTCATTCATAAATTAAGTACATTTATAAAAAAAACAATGATCATTCCGCAAAATGGAAACTGTCAGGTAAATATTTTATTAAACCGATTCATATCAAATCTTCATTAGTCAACAAAAAATTTAATTATCAACAAACCTGTAAAATTTATGATTTTAATATCTTATGTATACATATAAATATATACATTCAGATTAACTTATGAAAAAAAAATATCGAATCGTATTTTTGACTATCAATAGAAAAAATAGAGGTAAAATTTTTCTTATCTTACTGAAAGTAAGAATCTTATTAATTACTACTTGTGAAATAGCCCTTATTTAATGCTAATATTTTGAAAAATTTTACAATATCAATCAATAAATCATATTGATCAATAATATAAAAATGTGCTGTGAATTGACCAAATGAAATAAAAATAGAAGTAATATATTGAAATCATTTAAATATATTTTCGTTGGAAAAGTAAGAACTTATCAAGTTTTGACTCAAATATCAATCCATTCTAATACTTTTTTATTTAAATAATATATACGTAGCACGCACGATATTTTTTTTTTATTCTTAGATATGAAATACATTCTAATTTATTGTAAAAAATAATACAAGTTTATTAAAAAAATCACAAAAATAATTTAAGCTAGAAAGATTAATAGATAATCATAAAAAAAACTTGAAAGTTTTTAAATATGATTTGAAACAATTGGAAAACAAAAAATTTAATTTTTTAGTTTTGAGAGGATTTCGCCGAAAATTGAAAAAATTAAGATTTGAAAAAAAAAAAAAAAATTTTTTCGATTTTGTATTATCAAATGTTTCAAATATTTTCAAAAGAGTCAGTTTAATGTTTCCTGACCATGATTCTTATTTAATTAAGACTTTTAAAAATGTGTAAACTTTTATGAAAATTGATTTTAACACAACACTTTGATTGTTTGAAATAAAATCTTTAGATTACTATTTTGAAATTATATAACAAACATATAAAGAAATCACAAATGTAATATTCATTGTGTGAATATGAACCGAAAAAAGCAGTAATAGTTTCAAATTATTGGTTATACATTGTGTACAATTATGAGCAAAAACTAAACAACGGTATATAAAAATCAAGTCGATTAAAAGTTAATTACAGCAATTAGTATTTATAGTAATTGTTTATAGATAATTAGTTTATCAGCAAAATTTTTTAGAGAAAATTTAGTAGATCTTCAGATTTTGAAAATTCTGTAATCACTTTTTTTTTAGTATACTTTTTAAATTAACATAATCTCATAATTTTGTGTGCAGAGTTAAACAAAATTTTGCCTTTCAAATCACAATTAATTTAAAATTTCGAAAATGTAGCATTTTCAAAGATCATGTTTTTCAGATTCTATAAAATGATTTAGTTCAAATAATTTCGATATTTAAATTTTATTTCAATTTTAACTTAGCCTAATTTCAAGATATTTTAAACATTTCATATTAATGTCTTAATAAAATAAATAAAGTTTTTAAGCTCATTTTTTAGTCCAATTGATTTTAACGAAGATAGATTTCAAAATAAACTTACTAAGCTATGACACGATAATTGAATAAATTACTTCACAAATTATTTTTTTCTATCTTTGATCTCTATAAATCTTCAAGTTTTTTAATTTAATAGATTTTTTTTTAAATGCTAAGCTACGAATTCTTGTTTTTTCAAAAAACATTTCGGTTGATTCAATAAAATTTGCTTTGCTCCATACAAATAGATTTTCTTTGCAAATCTTAAAATATCGAAATTTTTCAAATAAATTTATTGATTGCCTAATTAGTTAAAAATTCAACTGATATCAAAATAAAAAAAATATTGTCAAAAATTTTAATATGATAAAATAAAATAAAAAATATGAAACAATCAATATTAATAACAAAATAATTTGTTGAATGATTAGAAAGTGTAAATATAAATTTTTCTCACGTATTCAAGAATCGTAAAAAAAAAATTATATCATATAAAAAAAATCTAAATTGATTAAACAGAATTAAAAATTTTTTTATGCGTTTGTATTTAATTTCAATTTTCTTTTCCAAAAATTTTTGTTTGTGAAATTAGATGATAATACAACTTTGAGTTTAGAATCGATTAGGTTTTCAAAATTTGTAAACATCAACATTGTGATTCATATGCATTCAATTCATTTGCTTATTAAATTACTCTTTTTAATTCGGAAAGTACAATAAAAAAATCATAGAATAAGACATTTTTGTTTTATTAGGATATAAAAAATAGCCATTTTGAATATAAAAGTATTAAAAAAATTTACAGGTCGTTCGATTAAAAATACTATTAGGAAAAAAACTTTGACGGACATAACAATTTAAAAATAATATTTGAAAATTTCCTACGAACACCTTCAAATTTTTTTCAACCATCAATTCAAAAATCATTTCTGGTGCATGCATCTTGATAGTTGTATAATATTTATGTAGAAAAAATATCAGTTTATTATTTTATTTCAAGTTTGCGAACCATTTCAAAGTATTATCAGATGAACAGATAGGCAGGTAAACAAATCCGAAATAATAAATTTGGATTATTTGCAACCATAAATTCTATTGATTTCTAAAAATTGATAAAAACCATACTTCAGAAAAAAAATAACAATAATTTTTCTATGATTTATACATTTTGATATTTCTAAATTACATATAAATTGAATTATAAAATTACTATATATGAGCGAAAAAATCAATTATTTCAATAATGATTTTTTAAAATTAATATTATTTAAATGATATGCGAAATAAAAAAGAAAAGAATTGATGGAAAAATTTTAGAGAATTTTGTAAAGTGCTAAAGTTATTTGAATTTGAAAATCAATTTCAGTAAGATCCAGTCTAGTTTATTAAAAAAAAAAATTAACTTTATCAAAATAAATCAAACTGGTAGATTAATATAGTAAGTCTCAAAAACATTTCATTAAATTTCCTTTTAAAATGAAGAATTTGTTCCAGAAATCATACTGATGATTTATTTTATTTTGCTAGGAAATTGTGAATCAATCAAATGAAAAGTAATTTATTTGACATATCGGAACAAAAAGACAAACTCATGTCTGATGCGATGTTAATTAAATTTTTGACCAACATTAACTGAAAATACGTACTACAAATAGAAATTTTTTTTCTTATCGAATAGTCACAAATTATCACATATTAAAGTAATTTCCCATTTCGATAGCATAACTTTCAAATAGTTTGTGGTGATAAAGTGAAATTCTTTGGCTATATTTTCATCAAATTTTATGAAGTATTTAATTTTTGGGTGATTTCAAATTTTTCTTATCTTCTATAAATCTATTCTATTATTTTTTCTTGACTCCAACAAATAATTACATCATTATTATTACATTATTATATTATTATTAGTTTAATAATTCATTTTCGACCTACAAAGAAATTTTTATTTATAATAGTTTGATTTCTGCCCATTAAATATTGTTTATAAGCAAAAGATATCTCCGTTTGTAATTATAATTTATTTTTCATTGCCTTTTTGTGATTCACAAGTACTATCTATTCATGTTAGTTTTCACATATAATCTGTACGGTGCAGTTCGGAAAAATCCAATAAAAATAAGCCAGATCTGATATATAAAATTGACTCGTCTTACTACAATTCACAATTCAAAGTTGCCTTTTTTTTGGAAGTATGAAAATTTTTAATAATCAAATTTTAAATATTAACGAAAATAAAGTTAAAAAATTTTTTATTGACGCTATATTTTTCAGTTCGATTTGTAAATTGCCAAAAGTTTGAAACAAAATTTTTGGAAGCAAACATTTCAAAATTTAACATTAGTTCACACACACTTAAATAATTTTCAAACAAGTATCTTACATCAAGCGAAAATTTGAAATACTCACAAAAAATTCAAAATCGTATTCTCTTATTCAAAGAAAAATAAGGTTTAACCGGAAAGAAAATGACAAGTCACGGTTGAAAACAGCTTAGCTTATCAACATCCTCAAAATATTGAATCGAAAATATTTTATGATAATCGAAATTACTGTATAAGAATAAAATGTATACATTCGTAAAATTGAGTAATCAATCGTATGAAAATATAATTTAACAAATAGTATATTTATTCGATGTTTAATCGTAACAATAAAATTTATGTATCAAAGAGACAATAATATTTAAGTAAATATTTGTGTAAAAATTTTCTCTCAAGGAAATGAAAGATTATCATCTAAAATGTCTTTGCTCTATAAAATATGCATTTGCAATATTCAAATTTATATATGAAAAACGAAAAAAAATTATATGCCAAAAAATTTGTTTTTGGAGCAATTTGAATTCAAATAAGTGCGCAGTTTATTTCACCTTGATCAAGGCCATTTTTCATCTGTAAAAATTTTTTTTACCATTATCTCATTTTCATAATATCCTGGAGATAAGCTGTTTAAAAAATATTCCATGCTTCTACAATAATATGGTCAAAATATTTTTCATTCGATTCTAATTCAAGATAAAGTTTGATAAACTTTACTTAGATTACTTAGATTTTACATATTTAGTTCTGAAAAGACTAAAATAAAATTGCTTTCAATATTTATCACTGATAAACGATTTCTATTCGATGTTTTTTTTATAGGTGAGTTTAATTTAAAAATTAATTATGAAAATTTTAATCTACTCCAAAGAAAGACTATCATCTTCAAACGGATAAATAATAAATTGAATAATGACACAAAAATAATACAAATTTACTCTGTCATGCTAAATTTTTTGTAATGTATGCAAAAAATGAAAGGGTCATTGCTATAAATGAACTTTTCAATTCACTACCATTTTCTTATGTGCACAAAGTTCAGAGAAAAGCGAATAATTAAATTAGGACATTTGTGATTCTGAAAAATATCAATTGTGATTTTAAAGAGAAAACTTAATTATTTAAATTTTTGTGTAATCTGCGAATTGTCTTGAATATAAATTTACTTTCTCATGAACTTCATTCGATTGTAAACTTAAATTTTTCTAAGAAAATTCAAGATACTTTTTCGTTTTCATTAATCGAAAAAATTAAATGTGATTAGAAAAATCATCAATGACTTAATAAGATGAATGAGCATGATTACTTCTGAATTAAAGAAATTTTTATTTTGAAAATTAAATTTTTGTTTCTATATATGGTATTATCACAATGATACAGACAATTTTATTAAGCCCTCAATTTAAAGTTTAAATTTACATCAAACGTCACTATATTATTTTGAAAAAGAAACTCGCTTTAAGAAATTTTCTTTAAATTAAAAAAAACGTCTTAATTAAACTCAAGCCTTGAGGAATATTTTCATCTATTTTTTTGTTATGAATAGGATATGGATAATGAATGATAAAAATCCATGTTATAAATAAAATAATTATGCTCGAATATTTTATAAGCGACGATCGGATTTCTAAATTTTTTTGCAAACTTGCATCATGCCTAAATTAGCAAACAAGATTTTTTAATCTCATAATTTAAAAATATTTCTTAAAATAAAAATTTAAAATATTATTCGATCAAGTATGAAATTCAATGTGAATTTTCCATCATCGAAAAAAATAATTTTTTCATTAAAAAAAATGAAATTTGATAAATTCTATCTCAAATTAGAATTTATAAGCAAGATTTTTGTTTTTACCATTGCTTTAATTAGAACACTTTCGGTAATTATTATTTCTGACAATATTTCTAAGATAAATGACAACTGAAAGCAAGATTCAAAATTCTAAAAAATAATTTGCATTTTTTTGATTTTCCCTAAATCGAATAAATTGCATGTTTAAATTTGAATGTGTTGTATTCGAAAAATATTTTTATATTAAGATTCATTTCAACAAAGTAAAAAATAAAAATTTTCAATCACTTTATACTCTTTGTTTATAATCACAATACTTATTTCGATTATGAGCAAAAAGACTCAAATGTATTTACAATCGTAAAATGATTTAAAAGAGATATTAAATTTAATATTTTAATTTTCTATTATTGAAATAAAAGCCAAAAATTTCGTCAACTTATGTCAAATTTTTATCAGATTTTTGTAACATATTATTAAACACTAATTAAATTATTCACAATCTAATTTTCTTGAAATTGACAAAAGGCTGTTATTAGATTTTATAAGTGTTTATTAATAAAAATTGTAATAACAATGAAAAAAATATTTAAATAATCGTCGTCAAGAAAAAATTGTATGAATTTTAAAAATAAAATTTTTCTTGTTTTTTATTGGCAAATTACGATAAAAATGTACAATCAACAGGTTAAAAAATTTTAAATCCATAAAAAAAGTGTTGATTGTCTGTAAATGATTTCATTAATACAATATGATTGATGCTCTTCATATTTTTTGCTATAACGTTTATGATCAATTTTTCGAAACACTTATTAGTGCTTCAAATGTTAAAATCTTTTATAAAAAATAATACGTTCTCAATTTGATGATTCATAAAAATCACTAAACATTCAAATGAATATAATTTTGAAATCCTGCTACCCAGATCGAGAAAAAATAAGAAAAAATTTAGAGATTTCCCTTCTTATTTTTTTTTTAAAGTTTTCTTATTTATCATTATACAGTTAGCAATTCAGAAGATAAGCTGAGAATTCAAAAGTTAAATTAAATAATTTTATAATGCAAACACAGATTATAATCTTCAGATTACAAGCATATTATGATTTATATTTTGATGCGCTACAAAAATAAAAACTTCAATCTCTTAAGTATCAAAATCTTGAAATCTCATTCAAAAAAAAAAATTTATACCAGTGGCTGAGGTGTTTTTTCATTCAATTTAAAAAATAACTTAAAAAATAAACTGAAAAAGAATTTCAAGTTTGTCAGATTTTGATATCGTCAAGAAAAGCTACGAATATATATTAGAATGTTTCATTTTATTAAGATTCTTAAAAAATCTTAAAAACCTAAGACAAAAAACTTGTCGTTTTGTAACTATACAACACTAAACTTGATAAAAACTTTTGAACCGTTAAATTAATTTAAAAAAGAATTAAAACATAATATTGTTTCAAGCAAAATTTAGAGTATCAAGTGGGCTAAAAAACCTAAGTGAATCTTAAAATATTGTATAATTATCGTATAGCTTCCTATTTATTTGATTTTTTGTTATTAATCAAGCGAGATTTTGTTTTTGAAAATCAGTTTTTTTTTAAATTAATATATGATAAATAAAAATATTAAAATAAAAAAATAAAAAACTTATCAAATTGGTTGTGCTGGATATTTGAAAAATTATAAGTTTAATTCAATAATTTACTATATGGAATAAATTTCGAATTTATTTTTTGAGGATAATCTAGACTGGTTGTAAGAGTTCTCTAGAGAATAGGATAAAATAAATTTTCGACATATATATAAATATATATCATCTACTATTAACACAAAAAATTGGCTCATAGATTGACGTCAAATAATTGCGAAATCATGATGAATAAAAGATCTATAGTGACACAATAATATACAAATAAACAAAATTATTTCGGAAGTGTAGAAATCGGTTTAAAAACGATTGATATTTTTTTTAAGATAACAATTATCATATTAATTTGAAAATCTTTGAAATAAAGGCAAAAATTTGGATAAAAGCTAGAAAAATCATCTTATAAAATGAGAATGAGCTTAAAAAATATTTTTAGCAAACAATTTTTCAAAATTTATTCTTTATAAGTGCAACTTTTTTTACAAATGATAATCTTTAGCAGGAAAATTTTGATTCGTGAAGTAAATTATTAACAATACAATGATACAAATATAAAAAGAAAATAAGTAGTAAATTGCCGAAAAACGTACTCTTAAAATTGGGTAAGAGATGTGTTACTCATGATTATCAGTTATAAATGCATTTATAAAATAACGATTGAATATGTTCATGTCTGCATATCATCTACACAATATCATCATATCAAACTTAAAGCAGCCCTAATTTATAAAATGTATAGTGCTCAAGATTTTTAGCTTTCACAAATTGAGCAATCATTTCACAAGTTGTATCATATTAAGCATAATGAAAATCATTTTTGGCTAATAAAAAACTTTTCTTTTCGCATTATGTTTCTATATATTCTTATTTTGGTTAGTAGAAACATTAAATGTGAAAATTCAATTGAAATACGATTAACCGAATATCGTATTGTGTGTAGAGGTTCATTAAAAAATTACGGCAAAAATATATATATTAAGAATCATAATCAATTCATCTTTTTGCGTGGAAAGATTTTCATTTAAAAAAAAGTTTATCAAATGATACTATTGAACCTGTAGCCAACCAAAAACCGTTTTTCTTCCTCATTCTTCACCAGATAATCTTTTGATTTAAAATTCTGAGAATATTTCAATAATATATTTAAAGTTTGTTTAAAGAATAAGAGAGTCAAAAATATTGAAACTAAAAAGATCTTTTTTCAATCTGCTTATGGAAGAGAAACAATATATATATTGATTAGCTTGGCGAAATTATTTATACAGTTAAAGATGAATTTTCAGCGGAAAAAATAAATAAATTATTCTTTAGTTTAAAAGTTTTTAATGTGAAAATTCAAAAAAAAAAATAATTTTATTCTATTAAGTATTAAAGTTGGAGGTCAAAAAAAGGTGATGTTTTTAGAACTGTTGAATAATTTAAAAATATGCGTGTCTTAGAAGTATATTTATTCTAAAATGAATGATAATAATAATGGGTAATCAATAAATTATAACCTTTTATGTGAAATTTTTCAAATATATAACTATCTTCAAATTTATTTTAAACTTTCATGTGACTTGCATGAAAATGATAAGATCAATGAGAATCATTTTAGAATATGATTATGACAATGTTAATATGAACTAAACATGATGATACAAAGATTTATCAAATAAGTATTAAATCGAAAAATATTAGTTTTGTTTTAGAGACAAAAGAAAGTAATATACATGTAATCTCATTAAACGCAATTTTGATTTCACATTCATTATTTAAATCAAATGATGCATTTCAATGTCGAATTCACTTTCAAAATTTTCAAAACCAGAAATGAATTTTGAATCTTTTTTTCGTCACATAAAAAATTTTTCAGGTTTTCTAATGAGATTGAAAATATTTGATTGAAAAGCGAGAACATTCTTGATTGAGACAATGAAATTTAGTCAAACAATGTTTGATATCGACTATTCATTAAAAGAACTTCAAATTCAAAATTTAGATTTTTCGAAGACACTTAGAGTGTTCAGATGATCAATGATACAATACAGTTAGCAAAAAAGTTTAACGATCGAACAATAAAACTTTATACAAAAATTCTATGTGCTTTCAACAAAATCTTGTCAAACCTCATTGTGTTCAACAGCATATTGTTTTTTAAGAACATTGTTCTGAAATTTTTCACTTAACTTTGTATTCAAAGCTATTGTTATTAGTAAAAGTTTTTGATTTTTTGTTTACTTTTTTTGCTTTTAATCAATACAATTTGAATATACAGCTGAATTTCTCAGACTCAAAAATGCTTCTTTTGTGAAAATTTAAATATATATTTCGAAAAATAAAATTTTTTAGACTATATACATTTTTCGATTCAAGTTTACATGTATGAAAAAATTTTCCTAGTTAAAGAATATTCTTTCATTTCATATAATATTTCAAAAAATGTTATTAGCTCTCAGGACGAATGCTAAATTAAAGAAAAATCATATATTTATAAAAATAATTAAAATTGAATTTTGAAGAAAATATCGATCTTTTTTGCTAAATTCATAACCGAACACGCATTGTGATGATATTTGATAATTGTATTTTGATTTTTTTCAAGTTTACAGAAAATAAAAATCATTGGGAGAAATTATTTTGGAAAATTTCTATTGATGATACAGAGAAATATATATTTTAATTCTAAAGTTCAAAAAAAAAGTTCGAAAAATTATCATTATTTATAATATCACTCGATTTAAAAAAATTAATCAAAATATAGATATGCCTATAAACATCTTTTTTCTCCCAAATATATAAAGAGAAAAAAAATAATTGTTAAAAACTTTTTGACTTAATTTGAAAAGAAAAAAAAGATTTGCATAAATGAAATAATTTCATCATTAAAAAAAATCCCAAGAAACATCTCATAACAGCAAAGTTGAATTATTTGATGCTATTAATCGAACCAATTCAAGTGAACACATTCACGAAACAGATGGCACACTCATCTTGAATGTATCATCAGAAATTTTTAGAGAAAATTTTATGGTAAATATAAATTAACTTTTTTTTGAAACATTTATATAAAAAAAGAAATTTTTTTTTAACTCAATATCTTAAAGTCGATTTTTTTGTTGTTTTATAAAAAGTATCAACAAATGGTTGTCTAAATATCATAAAGAAATAATCATACAAATTTTAGAACAATTTCAAGTTCATTATCAAACATTCTATCTTTCACAATCATCAGCTATAATACTTTCATCAAATTTCAAAATCAACTTTTGATATGTTCAAAGTCGGCAAAAATATTTGAATTTGAAAGGAAACAAAATTTCTTATAGTCTATAATATTTAAGATGAAAAAGATAATAGAATTCTTAAATAAGGTGAAATATAATAATTTATAAAAATTTAAAACTTTTTTAAACTTAATAATCAAAAGACATTTGAGTGAAAGTCGAGAATGCGTCTGCTTTATTTTTGTGAATTTTACAGCAATAAGAAAAAAAAAGAATGAAATATTCGAAAGATTTATTTTTATCACACTTGAAAATAAGAAATTTATTCTTTTTTTAAACAATAAACAGAATTTTATATTTTTCATTGAATAAAATGTTTTCTAAATATCAATTCCATTCACTAAAATATATGTAATATTGATAAAAATTCGATAACTTCACACTATATTGAACATTTTTCGAAGTTCATATATTTAATGTGACGACTTTCTTCAAAATTAATTTAGGAGTCATCATTTTTAGATTTTCTTTTATATGTTTTCGATAGGAACTGTAAAATAATTGGGTAAAGTTTTGAAGCACTTTTTTTCAAACTCATTTTGCTCATAATTGAGAAATATTAAATCTTTGAGCGAAAACAAATTTTTTTTCTTAAATAATAACTTATTTTCAATTGAAAAAAGAACAAATAAGGAAATTTAATAAGAAAATACAACCGAAATACAATTGTATTGAAATTATTGCCAGAAAATCTGAGCATACTTTAATTATTTTAGCTTTTATAGTTAGCCACTAATCTGCAATCTTCAGTCACTTTAAATGTTTTGTTTATCTTACAACAAATAAGATGAGATAATGATGCACCTAAGTACAAAAAAATAAATCATCATATCTTGATAGAATGATCATCCCAAGTAAACGTGGATAATTATTAAAAATAATACATTGTTTAAGAATTTCCTAAAATTTAAGAATTCAAAAATTGAGAATATTCAAAATTAAGCAAACATTTCAAAATAAATTCAAATTAAAATTTAGATATTGATTTGCAATTTGATCTTGAAAAATTCTTTTCTTCCTAAGTGATTAAATTTTTCAATTAGGGAACATTCAGATTATACACATTAAAAAATGAAAAGATGAAAAAAGAAAAAAAAAGTTCCACAAAAATAAACTTGATTATGCTATGCCTACACAATTATCAGGTATCATACTTTTGCATGGATTATATAAAGTGTCCAATGTCTTTTCTAAGCTTAAAATCCTTGTTTAATATTTTACTTTAACCATAATTAAAAAGAATACTTTTTTATATTTTTAGAACTATTTCTAAAATCGTGACTTTTTTTTTCTTTTTTTTGATAATAAATGTTAAACGGTAGCATTCATTTTTTTTATTCATTGACCTTTTACCTAATTAAATTTTAAGTAAATTAAACAAGTGTTGAAAAAGCATGCTTTTCTAATATTTTAGCATTTCACTTAATAAATAATAATTTTAAAATTTTTTTAAAAATTAAGCTAATAATTAATATTCTTTTCTTGACCATTTATTTTGAAAATAATTTTTCTAAAAGAAAAAATATATGTGAAAAAAAATTACTTACGAAATCTGTGCTCATCGTATTACAAGATCTCAAAGGAAGTAAATAGGTAATATTATTTGAATTTTGATTGTTATACTCAACCATACAAGTGGAATTCTTTGATAATCCTTTGGGATAAATCAAACCGTTAAATTGTTCATTTTGCGTGATTAGAACAAGAACAATCATATTTGAATCACATTCAATGTGTATGTTAGAAACGCCTCCGGTTGCATCTGCGATTAAAGAATAAAAATTAATAAAATATATTGAAATCAATTTCTAATTGATACGTTGATTTCAGTAATTCACATAACACAATATATAATATAAAATAAAAAGGCATTAATTCACAAAAATCTTCTTTTTTTATTAAAATTTTCGTTAGATTTTACGATGATTTCTTGAAATAATATTGGACAATTAAAAAGTTGTGTTTATTTAGATAAACTAATCCTTCAAAATGAAGAGAATGATCTATCAAACAATAGCAAATTGTCATTTAACAATTTTTCATTTTTTCGAAATCTTAAGTATTGAAATGTTTACTTCATCCAAAATTGAATCAAAGTCTAAGAAAAATTATATAAAAGTTATATATAAAGTTATATAAATTCTAAACACTTCAAAAATCTTCTAAAACATATAAATATTGGTTCTTACTAAAAGTGAATTTAGATACAAAAAGATTAAAATTCAATTTTTTTTATTTATAAAGAGGTCTAAAAACAATTAATTTGAATTTCAAAAATTTCAAGAATAAATTTTATTTCATGAACTAATGCATGATTCATAAGTGAAAATCCTAAAACACATACAAATTAATATATTTCAATAATAATACTTTTTTTTTCAAAAGAACTGACTAGTTACGTAAAAGTGAAATAAAATTTACTTGGAAATTAGAACTGACAAAATTTTCAATCCAAAAATTTCCCGAACATTATTTTAAATTTAAGAAGCATTTGTAAATCTCAATTGAAAAATGAATTTTTTCTATAATACTTAAAAAATTTTTAAACTTTATACAGTATCTATTTATACTAATTTAATTTAAATAAATAGTTTGTTTTAGGATATTTTGATTTGAAAAATATCTCCTTAAATTATAACATTTTTATAATTTACAAAAATCTAAATCGAGAAGACCTAATAGATACCCAGTTAGAATTCTTGACGGGACATATCAAAAAAAGCTTACGAAATTAAATTTCTTTAACTTATTTATTAAATGATGATCATTTTACAGGAACAAAAATTATACCATTATAACTAAAATAATACTTATAAAATTAGACATTTTTTATAATAGGTCTTTGTTCAAAAATTTAATTCAAATTATTTTTTAAACTATAAGTCCGATTAATGTTTCTCGAAAAATTTTTTATCGAAAGTTAAAAAGCTAATCATCAAATTGATCAATTTTTTTGATTACTCATTTTTAGTAAAAATTTTCAAACTGTTCACACATAATATAAACGAACAAAAAAAAATTCACAAAAGATATTAGGCGTCAATTTGTGCATAATTTAAGAATCTTTTCAAAAAAATGAGGATCCCATCGAATTGAACTAAAAATTCTAAGTATCGCTTTAAATTTTTGATTTCATAAAGGATATGATTAAATAAATTTTTGCATCATTTCATAATTTGAACGATTACCACACTAGATAGTATAAAAAATAATAAATTAGTTAATGCAATTTAAATCGAGTTTTCAACTTTATATTGAACTAACATATATTTATTACATAATTTTAAGTGAAACGTTTTTTTTTCTAAATTTGTTTTCTCTTGTAAGCCAAATTTTCTCATTTCCATTTAAATCTAATTATTAGTATCTTAATTAATGAGACGAAAAAAGTTTTCTTCTGTTACATTTTTATTCCTTAAAAATTGAAAAAGAAAAATAAAACTACTGCGAAAATTAAAATTTTATTATTAAACTTTAAAAAAAATTTGGAAGAAAATTATGAGTTTCGACGAAGTCATAATGTTAATTTAAAATATTTTCGTATAGAAAACATCCTTCGATACAAAATTCTCATTATTATTTTAATAAACAAAATAATTTACAACTATACACATTTTAACACCTTCAGAATTTGAAACACATTAATCTATTAGCATCAATGAAATATTTCAAATATGTTGCATCATAGTAAGTTACAAGAAGTTATATTCCATAAGTAAATTTTAACATTACTAGATAATAAATTTTCATTTAAAATGTATCATGATTCGCATTGAATATACTAGTAAGAAATCATTTCCTTCTTTTCTAATTGAAAATTAAAATTAAATGTCCGTCAAATGAAAATTATAGTTTAAAAATTTTCAGATATTATCATTTTTTAGCAAAATAATATAGGATTGAAAAAAAATAAGGCTCAAAATTTTGCTACCTCGTTCACTTAGGAAAAAATTTTGAAAACTTTTTGATAGTAATCAAGCGGCATAAATTCGCATTTAATTTAAGAGAACGGATTGCAGAATCTGATTTTATCAAAAATTAATTTCATAAAAATTCGCATATATAAATAGTAAACGATCAAAACCGCAATTTGTTCAATAAGAATTTTTATTGGAAGCTTCTTGATGGTTTTTAATTAAAACTACATTTACATTAAATTCATTGTCTTCTAAATGGTATGGTATAAATATTTTAGATTAATTTCTAATTTTAATTTCGTTGAAAATGAATTTCTATCAAAAATGAATCGATTTTAATCTTATTTGTTTGAAAACGGAATAAAATTAAGTTTTTTTTAGCGAATACGATAAAAATTTGCATAAATTAGTTTGCAAGAAAATCTCAGATAACAAAGTTATCGTATTTCTAAAGCTTTTGACAAAATGAACTGCAAGTTTGATTCAAAATTTTGATTAGCTTTGAAATACAGTCATCTTAATGATACATTAAACGAGAGTCAATTTGACAAATATCGATATATGGTATTAGAAATTATCATTTAAAAATTTAAATTTAATTTATTATCATCCGCAAATACATTATCAGGAATTTCAAGTGAAAATTAGATCTTTAAATTATAATAAAAGTTAAATAATAAAAGTAAGATACCATTGATAAACTCATTCAAAGTCAATAAAATTATTTATAAATTATATTAAGAGCAATTTTAAATTTTTTGAAAAAAAGTGCTTTGGACGTGCAACTGGTTTTTTTTAAAAAAGAAATAAGTTTTTTTTATATATTAATTAATAGAAATCAATTTTCAGCATGCTTAAATTTATTTTTTGTTTCATAGAATTTCAAGATCGTGATCAGCTAATATTTCTTGATCAAGCAAATAAAGAAAAAAAAAATTTAATTCAATTTAAATACATAAATTTGAAAAACAGGTAGCAAAGACATGTTTTATTACTCTTTAGATAATGAATTGATAGAAATTAATCAGAAAAAAGTTTAATAGTCCTAGAACAATATTAAAAACTAAAAAAAATCCGTCATAAATAGCGGCATAATAAAACATTAAGCATTGTTTTTTTTTTTATTTAGAGAAAATTTTGATATAAACTTTTTGACATGATACTATTTTTGATTTTTGAATGATGCTACTGATTTTTCTTTATCTGATAATGAGCAAAATGATATTAAATTCTTCTTTTTTAATGTCACTGATTGTGATGAATTAACGATAACTATAATCAAATTTCGAATTCACAAATACCTTTTTACTAGAAAATTATTTTAACATTGAATTTAGAATATTCTTTTAAAATATTATAAGATTTATAAATTAAAATTATAACTGTTAAAAAAAAATGCTAATTTGAAATTTAAAACAGAAACATTATTTTGAATAGATAAAAAATAAAGATTTAAAATTAAGGATTTAGAAACAAACACAAAAATAAAGTGAAATTGCAAAGCATATTTTAGGATTTAAAACATAAATTTCTAAATTCTTAAGTTCTCAAACATTCGTGAATGAAGTTGATTTTAAAAAAGATTTTGACTCGCTAATTCAATTTTATAATAAAATATCTGAATCATAAAGCTAACGTACCTTGATACATAATACTATTAGAATCTTTGTCCACTTGATAATTTTGATAATCAAATGATGTACTAGCAGCCTGCACGCCGTTAGAGTTAAATAAAATGAGAAAAAATATTAAGATGAGTAATGACACTAGGGAAGGTAACAGATTCAATTTGCATTTTGTCATTGGTTTAGTTGCTTTTCTAATGGAAGATAATGCAGATGAACTCAATAAATAAGATGAAAATGGATGAAAGTAGATGATTTTATTCATTAATTGTGCCGGGTTTTTAATTTTATATTCATAATTTAGAAACTTGGAAACCCTTTTTATTTGAGAATTGAATGCGACAGTGATCAGATCGCCATTTAAAGCAAGCGATCTGACCACTGTATTACTCATTGTCGAATAATAATAAACATTAGTTGAAAGATTTTCAGAGTTTGGGCTTGAATTATTTAACAAATTCGATATGTTATATGAATTAGTTGATTGGCCATACGATCGAATTTCACAAAAGCACTGATGATTTGATACTGATCTTGTTTGATTTACACATTTGATTGTTGACATTTCCGTTTTGTACATTACATTGCTTATTGAATAAGATGCATTCGTAAATGCACGCTATGAAAAAAATTATATAATGTGTAAAAACGGTTACAAAATCAATTGATGTATATATTAATTTATATAAATATATGCATATATAAAAAATGCACGTATAAATTTTAATCTTATTTTAATCCTCAATAGATAATCGATGAAAATTAAATTTTATTATAAAATCATTATTAAATTTTTCATTTTTTTTTTTTTGCAAAAGGCCAAAGTAGCACGGAAAATTCTTAAAAAAAATAGACTTGGTCACAAGTAAAATATACACAGTAATATTTTAGAAATTCAAAAAGATAAAAATTTTAGAAGCATGCCGTTTACACATATATTAGAAAAAAAAACGATAGAAGCGAATCATATGTATGGACAAGAAGGTCCAAAAGTAAACTAAACTCAAAGTAGCTGGATCGAAGCAAGTAAACGGTGAATGAATAAAAAGAAGGCAGGTAAGAAAAAAGGCAAACGTAACACCACTAACTATTTGCTAGATCAAAAACGAACCACCTCTTGATTCAGCAAAAATTGTTATTTCAAATCTTCCTCAATTTTTTTTTCTAATTTAAGTTCTAAAGTTTAGAATGTAAACTTGAAATTATTTGCTCAGATTTCTGAATCTCTAATTGGATTTCCAGTAGTGTGCGTTTTTAGTTTTCACACCATGAAATTCATAAAATAAAAAATATTAAAGATGATCATTTCACATGGAAAATAAAGATTAAAATGAGGCAAGACTTTCTGATCTTAAATTTGAATAATTAAAGTTTATTATCAAATTTGAAAAATCCAATCGATTCTCTTTACAAATTGATTAAATGATTCAAGGTAATTTAAAGATAACTATAATTAGATTTGATTCTAATAGATAAACATCTTTATTTTCATATCCAAATCATTAATATTTATTCAATAAATAATAGAAGGCTAAAATGATTTATCTTCTCATTGATTAATTAAATTTTCGTGATCACCTGGTTATATTATTTGTAAAAATCTATCATATTGTTCTGAGGAATCAAAAAATTTGAAAAATAATACGAATCTTCACTTTGATTAACTTTTTTCAAATTGCCCATCTTTAATTAATCATTCTGTTAGATCAATTTACTTCTTTGTTGTGGTTCATTGTTATCTATAATTTTTCAATAACAAGCATGCATATGCTTTGTATAGTTTTTGTAAGATATTAATTTCTCTTTTCATAAATTCTAATGTACATTCAAATATTTTTCATCATCTTGTTTTTCTCATTATTTGACGCATGAAAACGTAATAAAAGATCACAATAGATCATATAAAATTGAATAATAGACGAATAAACACTTTACCTGACATTGAAAATGCATCTGCTACATGATTTCAACATTTATACATCAATATATCATCCAAACAAGTGATTGTTTTAACTTCTAATCAAATTACTGTTCTTTTTATTCAATAAAATAATTTTAACCCATTTATCATATTCATTATAAGGTAAAAAATTTTACTTCTCTCGAATTTCGAAACGAAATTTTATATTCTTTATAAAAATTTAGTAGCTGATTAACGAAAATCATTTAAATTTTAGCATCATAAATGCTTGAAAATGTTTTTTTTTCTTTCGATTTGATAATTATAATTGAATTATGGATATCTATGAAATTTTTGTGATGGATAATTTGACATGAAAATAAACTTGAAAATTATTGTATTCAATAATAAAAAATCTTAATCTTATTTTAAATTTTGAATCTTTTACAGTCGTATTCAATAAATTTCATCTGCTGTTGCAAACTTGACATGATTTTTCAATCTTGAGAAATTTTCATGTTTTCATCATAAATAACAATTCCAGCAGAATAAAATTAATGAAACATTTATTTATAATTTTAAATTAATATTTCTTTGTTTTATGATCTTTTGTTCGAATATGCATATATAAAATAAAACGAAGTATTCGGCGTATCAGATAACAAAACATGTTTTTTAATTTAATTGAATAAAAATGAGATGTATATATATTTCTAGATTTTTAAGCCAATAAATATCTAAAAATTTCAAAAGAATTATATTTTTAAAAATAAGTGCTAATATTCACATCTAGTATATTGTTACACCATATGTATTATAAAAATTATTACTCATCAATCTTTGCTATAACATTTTCTTTATTTTTGAGAATTTCTAATTTTAATTGATTATTTTATGAGATATTTAGCTATAATTTTCAATACATTCAAATCCTAGCCAATATAATAGAACAACAAAACAAAAAAAAAAAGAAACGACACATAATTATCTTTTAAGTGTAATTTCAATAATTTTCAAATCACTCAAATTCCATGGAAAAAAATAACTGAAAAATTATTCATTCGAATTTATTAAAAAAAATTAAAAATCAATTCAAAAATATAAAATGCAAATAACGATTTTAATATCATACAATAAAAAATATGCTTTTTTTTAAACATCATTCTGATTTTCTATTTATTTTTTGAATATTATTTAAATCTTAAATAAAATCACGGTATCCTTCACCCGATCAGGTAAATTATTCATATTCGTTAATTGAAAATTAAATAATAGCACAAAAACTTGTTCTACAGCTAAAAACAATTCACATTATTTTTGAGAGTATTTTTTTTTTATTTCTTGAAACTTAATTTTTATTTAATTAATGAAATACTACCTTTAAAGAAAAAAAAATGTATGAAAAAATTGAAAAAATTTACTTGATGAAAATTGTATCGATAATGTTTGCGTTAATAAATAAACATTAAACAATCTCAACTGATAACAGTTGATTTAAAAAATATAAAAAAATTGTTAAAATCAAAAGTTTTCATCGAAAGAGTTCTTATTTGCACAATATTTGGCGAAAAAAAGCCAATTGAATAGATGATTCATAAATTTATTTAGCACCATTGAAATAGTTATTAAATAAATTTTTGTGAGAAATAAACTTTTTTCAATAATTAAAAATCAATCGATTAAAATCCCTATTTATTGATAGTTTGGTAGACAAGCGAAAAGTAACATTTATTTAAAAAAAATCATCTCTTAAAATGTGCAAATTATTAAAAATGAATACTTAAAAA
>BLXL01002095.1:0-34251 GCA_023170135.1 Acarapis woodi
TCATTTAGTATTTCTTCGTTGTGTCGAACAGCTATTTGAATAAAAAAAAAATTGTCACATAATCTAAAAATTAACAATAAATAATGAATAGATTTACGTAATTCACTGAATTCGAGTGCCTGTGTTAGAATCCAGAGCAAATTTTCAAAATCTTGATCGTTTGAAACCAATTTTTCGGCAAACATTTTCACAGTTTTGTGATGCAAATAGTAAAATGAAGTTATCCGGCCTAAAGGTAAGCACACTAGGGTGCGATTATCTTCTTCCACCTCAACGCAATAACAGTCAATCAATTCTTGGATTGATGTATTTACAAGATGAGTTAAATAACTACTTATTGTAGATATCTCAGCATCAGGTAGTCCATAATAAGATGGATTTTTTAATAATCTTCTGAAAAGAAATGACATACTTAACCATTGAACACATTCATCTTTAGTTTTGATTGTTCCCGCACATACTTCAGCGTTCAAATGACCTGGAAAAACAGCAACTAAAGAACTTTCAACTGGAAAAGGTTGATAAAGAAATTTTTTATAGTATTCTTTCTTAGTATCTTGAACACAGACAAGTGCTTTTGCGAATTTATCATATTCTTTGATAAAAAAAGAAAACTAAATGAGCTTTACATTATTCTGTTATCATATAAAATAATAATAATTTACGTGGTCTCCCGGCCCGACCCTGAAATAAAAAGGAAAAAATGTATTCTTTAGAAAAATATCTTTTAAAAATAAAACCGAATCACACATACGATCATTTGAAGCACATCTGTGATTGGCATGTCAACATATTTGTGAGTTTTGCCATCAAAATATTCTGTGCCTTTGATAATTGCCATATGTGCTGGAGTATTGCAACCTGAAACCAAAAAAGTAAAATGATTAGGGCAAAATTTCAATCATTAAGGAGAATCAGGACAAATCTATATTTTTTCTAGTTATTATTGTTTTCACATATCTAAGTCAATAGAAAGTATAAAACTTATGACATAAAAAACTTAGGCAACGATGATCAACAAGTAATCTTAATTTGTTACAATGATTAGTAATTTCGAAAATTCAAATATGCCATTCATCACACACAAATTCTAATTGAATAAAAAAAAACCATTCATCTAGATTTTTAAAATGTAAAATAAATCTAGAAATTCAAATTTACCCCAGGCTGAAAAAAATAAAGAGAAAAAAATCTGATTAATAAAAGCAATAATAAAGTTTTTTCAGTTAATGAAAATCTTAGGAATCTGCTCACCAAGTGTTGAGGTGGAAATCAGAATTTGTATTTTATTATTTACAAACATTTCTTCACACAAATTCCGATCAGATTCACATAATCCTGAATGATGAATGCCAATTCCAAAATTGAGTGTTAATTTTAAGTTCGAATCTTTGACCATATGAGTGACAATTGAATGAATTTCCTCGTCTGATATTTTGAGCCATTTTCTTGGATTGTCATGTGCTACAAAAGAAATCAAATCTAAAGCTGTTAATCTTGTTTGTCTTCTTGAGGATACAAATATTAGGACTGGTTTATTTGGTGAATGTTGTTGAATTGCCCGGTAGCAAGGTTTGTTCATTGATGCCATACGTGGACAATAGTGCACTCCACTAAATGATCTAAGATGAACATCAATTGGAACAGGTCGAACAGATGGTCTAAAGTTATATAATCCAATCTTTTTTATATTCAACCAAGAGGCTAAGTCTTGAGAATTAGCAATTGCAGTTGAAAGACCAACAATGCGTATTTTTCTACCGGTATGACGGTTGATGAAATTAGTTCTAGCAACTATAGCCTAATCAATAAATTAAGGCAAAAAAATAAAAATTATGTAAACAAAATAATTTTAATTTCATGACTACCTCCAGCACAGGTCCGCGATCTAAATTTAAAAGATGAATTTCATCGATTATAATTAAGCCGACATCTTGAACATATTTTCTAGTATTCCATGATCTACTGATGCCATCGTATTTTTCTGGGGTGGTGACAATAATATCTGATTGCTTGATTGCTCGTATATCTGGAGTGTTATCACTAAAAATAAAAAAAATTTTAAAAATCAACGTGCTATATAATTTTTAAGTTTTCATTTTTTTTAGTTATTTTTGATTTTTTAGAAAAATTTTTGAATTAAACGCTTGAAAAAAAATGATGATAATCTCACCCGGTCAATTCTATAACCTTCTTGCCTAAAATGTATTCCATCTTTTTCTTCCAGTCTAAAACACGTTCTCGTACCAAGGCTTTCAAGGGACCAATATAGACTACTTTGCTATTCGGAAGGTTATTAAATAATCGGAAGCAGGCCAACTCAGCTATTATTGTTTTTCCCTTCAATAATTATTTTTTATTAGAAAAATTTTAATGATAAGATATAATTGAATTATTAAACTTACAGAACCGGTTGGTGCTCCTATCAAGACATTATGGTCAGTATGATAGACCGTGTGAAAGACTTGAGTTTGAATTGGGTTGAAATGGGTAAATTTGTAAATTGATTGGTAGAAGGTGTTTTTTAAAGCGCTAAGTGGTAACGGACACAAATTAAGCAGTTTGGTGTAAGGTAAATATTTTTCAGGTAATTTAAGATTCTCACAATTGATGATCACATCTTGACTGCATCCAATCCATCGATCTGAATCGTAGTGAATAATATAATGATTGGGAATTTTTTCTGTATTAAGAAGAGGAATAGTAAATGAAAGACTTTGCATGTCTCGTCGGACTACTTGTTTTCGTGTAATCTTTAAGAATTCATAGTGATACATATGATTATTTATGTCATCTTCTATCCAAATAATGAATGTTTCACATAGTTTGCCATGAAACTGATCATTCCATTCGAAATCCGGTGTAATATTAAGAATAACTTGCATAACACTTCTTGTAATTGGTCTAAATGTGGTTTCAATCAAAAGAAATGGCAGACATTTAGAAAGTTTCTTTATCTTTAGTGCTTGATTATCAGGACATCTTAGTAAGCGAGCCAACTCTTTATAATTGTATTCCGATGATTTAATTTTAAATAATGGTAGGTTGAGGCGTTCTAACTTGATAATTTCTTCATAGTTAATCTGTTTTTTGAATTGTCGAAAACAACTTTCGAAATCCCATTGTTGATGTTCAAACTGTTTACTTAATGTAAGCAACCTTCTTGAAAGTAGTGGCATTCCTCTTCTTATAGCATAATCGAACATACCTCGACAAATTCTTTTCACATTTTGTTGAATAAAAAAAATATCTGACGACAATGAAAAACTATCGATTCTAGTTCTTGACAAAAATGCCTGAATAAGAATATTTACCTTCGATTCATTGTGATCTGGCGGTAAAGGTACTTTTAGTTTACAGCTTGTATACTTGATTTCAATAAGTTCATCGATTTCTTCATCTCTAGGCTTTATTTCACTAAATTCATTTGCCAGACAAATCATTTGTAATAGACCATCTTCTGAAATCGTATCGACTAAATATTCGTTAAATTTCAAGATCGTATCACACTTAATGTAATAATGAGATGCTATTCGACCAAGATCAGTTGGATCTAGCATTTCAGACAGTGGATCATACCTTATCATTTTAGCTTTATCTAATTTTTTAATTGATTCTTTTATGTAATCGATTCTTGTGTGATACAAATCTGGGTCTTCTTGAAGAATTTTGGCTGTTATGCCGTAATTTCTTGCATTTTTTTGCATTCGAAAAAACAAAAATGTGTAATTAAACCAGTCAACTGCTTCATCAATGGTTGCAATAGTGCCAGAAGCTATTTCGGCATTTAATATATCAGTGAGTTGTTTAAGCAATTGAGACTCGATAGGCGTCTGACTAGTAAGAATTGATAAATAATTTTTTAATTTATCATGTGTAGTTATTATTGTACCGTGTCCTTCAGTATCAAATTCTGTTATATAATATTAAAAAAAAATATCAACGAAATTAGTTCACTCTAAACTTGAATTAATTTTTTATTGACTGTTTAATATTAAAATTTATAAAGCGATTTACTCACGGATGCGTCCAGCTCTACCAAACATTTGTAAGACATCTAGCAGATCCATATCAACAAAACCTCCCTTGTGAGGATCATACATCTCTGTGCCTTTGATTATTACAGCCCGACTTGGGAAATTACAACCCCAGGCCAGAGTAGCTGTGCTTACTAGAACTTTTATAACACCTTCTTTAAACATTTTTTCGACAAGATTTCGGTCATGTCTTAAGAGTCCTGCATGATGAATGCCAAAACCATCAAAAATCAAATTAGTCAACTGATGATTGCGTGCACTTTCGATTATTTTTTTTTGATAAGAATCAAAAGTTGGTGAAAATATCCCAAGTTGACCACTCTTTAAAGCCTCATCTTTCAAATAAGTCGCTGTCTTCAAAGTTCCATTCCTAACAAAAAAATAGAAAAAATAACTAAGAATATATACAAAATTAAACAAAAATGAGAAACTATGAATTTGAATGGAAAATTGATTTTAATACCCTGCCCAATAATTTACCTGGTGTGAACGAAAATAATTACTTGATGATTATTCTGAACTTGCTTACACACTTTATCAAAACAAATCTTATCCATATCTTGCTGCACTTTTAATTTGTTGGTCGACTTGCATCCAATAAATGTCTGAGTTAAAGGCACGGGTCTGAAACGACTATCAAATACAAAAAGACCAATTTTTGTATTCACACGAAGAAAATTGGCAACATCAATATAATTAGGTAAGGTAGCAGATAAACCAATAAGACGTATCATTTTTTGTGCTGCTTCAACATGACGCACAATTCTGGCAACGATTGATTCAATCACTGGACCACGCTCAGTTTGAAGAAGATGAACTGCATTTTCAAAATAGAATAATTTAAAATTCTGCTGAAATCAATATAACAATGTATTTACCTTCATCGAAAATTAATAACTTTATTAATTCAATCAGTTGAGAATTTTCTTTAATGAACACAAAAAAAATGAGTTATGGAAAAAATTTAAATAATATTAAACATTGAATTTTACCTTTAACTTTCCTAGATAAAACATCAAGCTTTTCAGGTGTCATAACCAGTATTTGCGTCTGCTTAATTTCTTCCCAACTAAGTTGCATATCACCAGTTAATTCTTTAACAACCAAACCAATTGATTTAGTCAATTTTTTAGAAAAATTATCTGTCATTTCACTTGCAAGTGCTTTCATAGGTGTTACATAAATTATCTTAAAATTTTGCTTATTTATTTTTCCGGATTCTTTGCAAGTATTATTCTCTATTTCACGTATCATGCTTAAGATAGCTATATTCGTTTTACCAGCTCCAGTTGGTGCACAAACTTTGAAAAATTTACAAAAATCAATTAGTGATCAAAATTTTTTTAATTCAAAATATTTTGTATTTCACCTAATAAGTTTTCATTAGTCTTAGAGGCTGTTTCGTAGATAATTGATTGAATCTGATTGAGTGTCTTATAGTCTTTAAATATTTTCTGACCTAATTTTCCCAGATTTTTGATTTCAATAAGAGGATACTTATCAAGCAATTGTTTTTTTATCTTTTGAGCCGGTGGGACAGTGATTTCTTTGTGTGAATGTAAGTCTTGTATTTCAGTTCCCTCAGGTAGTAAAAGTTTTTGATTAGATATGAATGAAGATGTGGTCTTGAGATCTGAATAAAGATCAAATACAAAAGGAAAATCATTTTGAGTTTTCTCATTTTCAAGTTGTTTCGAAAAAAAATTGAATTCATTTTTTTCATTAATAGCATTTGTAATTTGATTATTTGATACATTTTCATTATAATCATTATAAACTCTCTGTCTTTTGCGCTCTTGACAAGCTTTTCGTTCAATTTTATTTAAAATTCGTTGCTCCTTTAATTCTTGTTCCGTTTGAATAGTAATTGTTTGTGTAAAAGTGGGTAGCTTTTTTTCTCGAAAAAAAATAGGTATAGACTGCTTCGACCTAAGTGAATCCTCTGATATGTTAACACAAGATTGACTGTCGACCTGGAAAATTTTTTGCTCTTGAGATTTCATAATTGATTTTTTGTTCTGTATTATCTCACAAATTAAATCTATTCTATTGAAACCGAGTAAATTGAGTAAATCATTTTGAAACAAATCATCTGAAAAATCCTTATCTTGAAATCGATCATAAATTATGTTCAGTAAATCCTCTAAACTCAAACATATATCTTTTTCTTCTTTCAAAACTTGTCTTAATTCATTTTCCAACCATGTCATATCTTTACCATTAACATTATTATTATTTTCAGACATTTCTGATTTCACGTTTTGCTTGCTGTAATTTAACAAATCGGTGATTCTATCAGTTGCACAATTTGCTAGACCATCATCTGTCAAAATGGTGGAAATGATTAAATAAATTTATCTATATTTCTAAAATTATGATTTAAGCACCTACGATTTCTAGACAAATTTACAGCATCTTTATTACTTTTTTTGATTGTATTTTTTTGAAAAAAATAATGAATATTTTCTTCATCAACTTCATTAAACATTTGTTTACATAAATCGATTGCCTGATGAAGTAATTTTCTATTTGAATCAAAATTATTGAAAATTTTTTCCAATCGTTCAATACCATAATTTGTCAGCTCTTCATTCTGATTGATTAAATATGATTCATAAACTATAAAAATAACGTACATTGTAGCAGTTTCAATAAAATGTTGTTGCATGTTCAAATTGTTTAAAAGGAGGTTAGTAAGATTAAGCAATTCTTTGCATTTCTTCTCGAAATTTTTCAATGGTAAATCACTTTTTATGTTTTGTTGTACCAGGTCAAAAAAAGAATTGACATCAGGCAAAGTCTTCTGTAAATCGCTCAAGATATTTTCCTTTTCGATTTTATCATTCATTTCACTTATTAATTTATCTTCAAACAGTGGATGGATTGCCATTTTTGAAGGTTTATTTTTAATTCTTCAAGTGATTCTTCTAGATATTAAATCATTAGATATCATTTAAGATTTTTTATGCAAAAATTAGTTGCTTTACTATTTAATTTCAATAATTTAATGGTGAATAAATATAGTCAGATTATCAAAGAAAACTAAAAAAATTTAAAATTTACTATTTCATAAAATTCACGAACTACAATTATGTGCACATCAAAAAAAAAAATAAAAAATAAAAAAAATAAATAAATAATAATAAAAATTACATATGGAAATCAATTTTTTCGAATAAGGTGCATATTATTTTAATATATATTTATCAAATCCATACTCATCTATTTTTACATCAAGTATGAAATAAACAGCAAACTGAAAAGAAAAGCGCTAATATTTAAGAATTTAATTTTCATTTTTAAAATTGTAGTTTATTCATTTTTTAATTAAAATGAAATTAATCTCTTATTTTATTATCTAAAAATATGACAAATGTGAATATTCTTTTTAAAATTTATAAATTATCTCTTATGATTATTTAAAATTTTATTTTTATGATTATTCTTAAAAATGATAAATAATTTTTCTGGTAAATAATTTAGAAAAGTTCATAATGCTTTCTTTACCTTCTTATTTTTTTATGTCTAAAGAGAAACTAATTTTAAATTTGCTTACTTACCTATTAAAAGAAAAGCGAATACAAATTAATTAGCAAAATTAAAATAAATGAATTTATTTACACAATCTTATTAAAACTATTTCTCATTTTAATCATTTTAATTAGACTATATTTGCTTGATTTGATTAGACCAGCAGTAATTAAACCTTTTGCTGATTGTGAAAGTGAACTTTTTTGTACAATTTGATGAAGCGATTTTTGTAAATAGGTAGGATATTCGTAACTATGTGAAAGAGCAAGTAAAACATCATCAATGTCAAATAATTTGCCTGTTTTATTGAATTCTTGATACAATTTTTGTTGAACTCGTTTGGGTAATAAATTTAGCGAATGGAGAACTGATTTAGGATTGCAATCCCGAATGTATTTTTTGTCTTTTACTTGCAAAATATTAGCTTCCATAAGATTGTTCAAGTGAGTCTGATAAAGTTCATTAAATAGGGATAATTGTCCATTTACTATATTTTTGATCTTATTCTTATCTTCTCCAACAATCATTCGAAAATCACCTTGAATTGGTAATGAGATTAATTAACATGTGCTTGTCATTCTCATGAATAAAATTTGCATTATATTTGAAGAATAATAAACTTGCCTTTATAACTTAAACCAACTAATGTAGAAAAAAGTTGTTCTTCCGTAAACTCTTCGGGCAACTGAAGAAGACAAGCATGTACTGCACTTTGACGATTGATTTTCATGATTGTCTCAAGGTTTTTCAAATCTTCTTTCTTAAATTATCAAATAAGTTTGATGGTAAATAATTATTAAATTAACATAGCGATTAGTCGAAAAAAGATTTTTTTTGAAGAAAAATCTTACCAAGGTATGGTCAAATGAAACAATTTGAACAGGTTTCTGAAGTCGTCCACTCACATATAAGTGATCCCAATCAAGCATATCGTTTATGAAATGACTTTTATTGATCACACCGTACTTAAAGATTTTATTATTATATGGAATTAAGGCATTAAAATAGACATTTGCGCCGAAATTTTCTTGAATTTTTGTGATTGCGCGGGCTCCGAAATACTTTAAAAATGAATAATGCGATCGATTCAATCTCAAATTTTCTTGATGCCAACTTAAACTATCATCAACAACAATGATGAAATCAATCATTTTGTTTTGACTACCAATATTGAAAAATGGTTCTGAATTTTCATTAATTGTGGGGTTATTTTTCTTAACATTTAAATCCTCCAAGACCTGATCAAACTTCTGATTAGTTATATTTGAGATTGATTGTTGTTTAAATACAGCTGATCCATAGGCGAATGCATAACAATGTTTAGGAAGAATATTCAAAATTTCCCTCAAATAAACTTTCATAATTTGTGAAATTTGAGATTGATTCTGACTTAAAATTTACAAGTATTCCAATTTTTTTCAAAGAAATACATTAAAATAATATCGATTTATGCACAATAAAAATTCAATGATCGTAAATTGTATTGCTTTGAAATGACAAAACTAATAATTAATTCTAAGTCTCAGTTTTATATCACATTAAAATTTTCTTAATTACTATTTTATCAATAATTCATTTTTAACCGAAATTTGAAAAGGCCAACATTTTAACACATAAAATCTTAATTTTTTTTTTGTTTACCTTCGAACATGTGGAAACGATTATTTATACAAATTAAAAAAAAAAATAAATTATGTCTAAACATTATTTCCCATTAAATAATAAAATTATTTCCTGTCCTAAGACATTGGATTTTAAAACAAAAATAATTTTTTTTTACAAAAAATCTTCTATATTTATTTTAGCAGCCGTTGTGCGGTGTTTATGTTCTTAATCAAAATTAATAAATATGAATGAAAATCTATGTTAAAAAAAAAATTCATGAAATTATGATTGAACATTTGAATTTGAAAGTTTATAAGACGTACATGGATTAAATTTTAATTGAAAATCCTCACTCATTTTCAAAAATAAATCTCTTAAAAGTTGAGAAATTTATATAAATAATTTAGGTGATGATTATATTAATAACTAATGTGAGATATATATTTTTTTATAGATTATACATATATTGTATATGTAATTGTTAACAAAGTTTGTCGATGTTTATAAAAACTTATTTAATATTTCGATAAACATATGATAATTGGTTGTATAAATAAAAAAGATGCTATTTGTACGTTTGAGATAAATCACAAATATTCCCTTAGACAATAGTATTTATTATTTATATATAGTATCAAATCTCAGATCTCTTATGTCTATACCCAAAATTTTTTGACTGTTTGGAGGTATTATCTAAGTATTTTTTTTCCTTTCAATCAACACAATTTAGTTAAAATGACTATCAATCACAAATCAACCAAAACTAATTTCAAATGACCAATCTGACGAAATGTTCACTTTGCTAATTTGGTCTATATTAGTACTAGATTTAGTTTGTCGTCTATCAAATGCATATCAATGTTTTGAATCCAGAAGTTTAAATACGGAAAAATGCAATCAGTGCGAACATGGTTCCGAATGTGTGTTGTCTAACAGCAGAACAAGTAAAAATTTGACCTGCAAATGTATTGAAAGTTGTCACTCGTATGGTGACAGTGTAGATTCAAGGGTTGTTTGTGGAGAAGATGGTAATGTTTACAATTCAATTTGTCACCTCAACAAATATAATTGCGAGACGAAAAAGCATATTGCAATTAAGTACTTTGGCAAATGTGGTATGTAAATTATATAAATTATCATGTATTTTGAACGATCAATAAAACTTATAATTTATTATACAGATCCGTGCAAAGATGTGAATTGTCCTCATAATCAGAAATGTATGATCAATCCTACTGATAGGCAATCAAGTTGCCAATGTGAGGATCAATGTGAATCGATTTTGCCTGATCCAATTTGTAAGCAATCCACAATTTAATAATTAAGATAATTTTTCTTTTTTGAATTTTATTTCGAAGTATTATTTTTTTTTCATACATTTTTTATCTAGGCGCGAGTGATGGCTTAACATACTTAAATGAGTGTAGTATGAAAGTGCAAGCATGTAGACAAAGGCGTGATCTCAAGCTACTTTTTAAAGGGGAATGTAAAGATCAACAAAATAAAAGTATTTGTGACGTAGCCAATTGTTCGACCTATGAATCGTGTGATATTGATATGAATAGGCGAGCATCATGTGTATGTCCAATAAATTGCCCGCCAATTTATGTACCTGTGTGTGCATCAAATGGAATAACCTACGATTCGATGTGTGAATTACAGAAAAATTCATGTTCAACCAAACAGGAAATTCTAGTTCTTCACTATGGCATTTGTGGTGAGCGAAACCAATGTGATAATTATCAATGCAATTTCGGTTCAGTTTGTGTTGTGAACTCAACCACTTCTCAACCTTACTGTGAATGTGAAAAAGAGTGTTCAATGGAATATCAACCAATTTGTGAAGACGGAATAACATATAAAAATTATTGTTTTCTTAAACAAAATTCTTGTCTTAAAAAAAAAGAAATTTTTAAATCGTATGAAGGCATTTGTAAGGCTTGTTTATCACACAAGTGTGATTTACCTTACTCGACATGCATAGCAAACATGGAAACAAATCAAACAGCAGAATGCGTTTGCCTATTCGATTGTGATCAGAATAATCATAATCCGGTATGCGGCAGTGATCCGCAAACTGGACTTAAACAAATGTATCGTAATGAATGTGAATTGAAAAAAAAATCATGCGAAACTAATACTAAGATACAAGTTATTGCTGATCTTTCAATTTGTGAAATGTGTAAACAAGTCTTTTGTAAATTTGGAGCACATTGCTATCTTGGCAAATGTGTATGCCCGACTGATTGTCCCAAAGATTTCGAACCAGTATGTTCAAATCTTGATATCACATTTACTAATGAATGCGAATTCAGAAAAGCAGCATGTAATAATTCAAGAAATTTAAAAACAGGAAACATTGATTACGAAAAATTGAATAATCATTCCATTCTATTTTATGGAAATTGTAACAAGCATCAAGAAACGAATGAAGAAATTAAAATTATACCGATGCTTAATAAAAATTCTATTTTGCAAAGTAATCAAATGGTTGGCAGTTATATGACGATTTGTAATGAGAATACTTGCAAATTCGGTGGTAAATGTTACTACAGATCAGAAGATGGTTTGCCTGCTTGTCTTTGTTCAATCGATTGTACAATTGAAAAAAATGATAAGAAAATATGTGGCGACGACGGAAGACTTTATCTTAATGATTGCAAATTACAGGAAGAATCTTGCCTAAGACAACAAAAAATTGGTCCACTGCCACTTAAAAATTGTTTAGCAAACAAAAATTTTTCAGTTTGTAATGCTACAATGCCACAATTCAACAAATTATCTGGTAAATTTATAGATTGTAACCGAAAATCACTTTTCTTTCAAGAATGTTCATCTGATCATACTTGCTTATATCATCGAAAAGTAATTCCATCAATTAAAATGCTACTAACATTCAAAGATCAAGACCACTTTTGCTGTTTGACTCAAAATATTGATAAAAATCAATTTGCCTCGTTAAATGAATTAATTGATAATAATTCATCTGAACAGGAGAGGAAATGTGATTGCAATAAAATGGGATCAGAAATACCAATTCGCTGTGATGAGAAAACCGGTCAATGTGATTGTAAAAGGGGTGTTGATGGATTGAAATGTAATCGCTGTATGACTGGTTTCTTTGCATTTCACAAACTATCTCAGGGCAATAATGGATGTCTACCTTGCATGTGCAACAAAAACGGATCTTTACGAAAAGATTGTGAACAGACAACTGGATTGTGTATTTGTAAAGTTGGCGTTTCTGGTATGAAATGTGATGTATGTGAAAATCATAAAAAATTGACATCAAATGGTTGTGTGGACGAAGCGCTACTGAAAGTTCATAGAAAGAGCTGTGCATCTTTGAGGTGTAGATTTGGGGCAGTTTGTAAAGAGATAGGTATAAATAGATCACAATGTGTCTGCAATTACACCTGCCGAAGACGCTTCGAAATAAATAATCAAAAAAGACTTGAACGGGAAGAAGAATTTTCATACCTAGATGATCAATACCGCAATCTTTCAATTTTCTTAAATGAAAAACGAGATGCTAAACATAGATCAAAGTATTTATCTAGATTATTGTGTGGATCGGATCAAAATACCCATTTAAATGAATGTGAGATGAGAATATATGCGTGTAGAATGCAAAGAAAAATAGTAAAAATCAAAGAAGGACAGTGCCCATCTATTAAAGAATTTAACAACAATCTTGACATTTCTGCTTCAGTCACTCAAATATCCGTGCGAAGATCGACTTTAGAGAAGCAATTAGATTTTTATAGCTTCTATGAAGCATTTGATGAAACAACTGAATCAAGTCTCATCACTAATCTTTATACAAATATTTACGGAGAAACTAAATCAAATTTTCACCCAATGTTTACGGGAAGATCGTATATTCAACTGTCGCAACTCGAAACAAGCACATACTTAAGAATTGAAATTGATTTAATCGCATTTAGTGAACGAGGTATTATTTTCTATAATGGTCAATCAAACAAAGGTATTTTAAGCTTAGTTTTATTTTTCTTAGAAATTTCAATTGATTTAATTTGAAATAATTGTAAATTTTTTTTTTCCATAGGTGCGGGTGACTTCATTTCATTGACTTTAAATAATGGATATTTTGAATATAGATTTAATTTGGGTTCAGGTGTTTCAATGTTACGATCCAAAGAGAAAGTGAAAAAATATGTACCAACAAAAATCACTCTTATTAAAGATTTTAAAAAAGGTGTTCTAATTATAAATGATCAAGAAAAGGTCTCTTGTATTGCAGATGGCAATTGGAAAAGTTTAGATTTGAATGAAAACTTTTTCTTAGGTTACGTTGAATCAAATTACGAGAAGATTTACGAGAATTTAAATAATGTAAGAACAGGTTTCATAGGTTGCTTGATAAAATTTGAGTTTGGTAAGAATGAGAAAGAATCAATAAATGTCGAATTGCCAGCTGATTCAAATTCAATTGTAGAATATGACGAAAGGAGTACGACTTCTATTTTCTACAACTATAGTCTGGCGATGATCAACAAGCAAAATAAAATGAAAATACTTAAAATCGAGTCAATTAAAAACTGTTCATCAGTAAATGAAAATTCTATTAATTTTTGTATTAAATATGATCCATGTTTAAAAGGATCAATCTGTGTTAATTTAATTAACAATACATTCGATTGTATTTGTCCTTTCAGCGACAAGTGTATGGGTTTCGCAAAAAATGATCAAGAACATTCTTTTAAGAAGCAACAAAAAAGCTATTCTGTAAAAAATATATACACTCTTGATTTCTGGGGTGAATCATGGGTCAAATCTAAAAATTTATTATCAAATGTAGCAAGAGCTTTTTCAATCGAAATATGGTTTTTAACTCGATCTAAAGATGGTTTAATCATCTATTCACAAAAAAATAAAAAAAACGATTTTCTTAGTCTTAACATTAAAAATTACAAACTAGAATTTATATTTGATCTTGGTTCAAGAATTCCAAATGTTAGGTGCGTTTTAAAAAATTTTATAATTTTAATTTTCAATCTGTTAATAATTTTTTTTTAGTGGAATCGTGAAAATCAAATCTAAAGAATCGATAACTTTGAATAATTGGATAAAAGTTAGAATATCTCGTCTTGATGATTATGCTACAATGCAAATTGATGACGGAGTTGTATATTCAGATAAAGCAAGAGTAAGCAGATATATTTTATATAAATTTATGAATTTATGTACTAAATAATAAATAATATAGTTGACAAACTTCTTTTAATAGGGAAATTTAACTGAATTGAATCTTGATGATTCACTTTACATAGGTGGATTATCTGATTTTACTGAATCAAATCCAGATGCTAATTTGACAAGCTGTTTAAACGGTGCAATTCAGAGAATAATAATAAATGGTGAGCATTTTATAGGATCCAATTTACTCACCCGTCCATTAACGGAACGCGAAAATATTTCTTCTTATATTGGTTCACCTTGTGGTTTATCAAACAAATGTAAATATAAATCACAATGTATTCCAAAGTTGAATGATTATGAATGCAAAGTTTTTTGATTTTTTAACTTTGATATGAATATTCATTTTGTTCAATTATTTTTGTACTTACAAGTTACAGAAAAAAATCTTTCCGTTTGTATATGATATAATGAATTTCTAAGTCGATTAAATTAACAAGAAATTCTATAATATTCAGGAAATATTATAGAAAAGAAAATTTTTTATGAGAACCAAATTAAACACATATTATTTCTATAACTTAATTAACGATGAAATTTATTAATTTTTAAAAATCTAGTCCGAAGTGTAATGTACAAGAGAGAATAAGTATTTAAGAAAAAAAGAAAATTTACTATAAAAAACGAATAAATTCATTATAGGTTTTTGTATAAAAAAAATAAATGTGTGTAAAATATATAAAAACAAAAAGCAAAAGTATGTGTTTCAAGTTCTAATGCGTAAATGTTTGTAGGTGATTGATTTTTAAATATATTAATTGGAAAAATTGTCATTATCAAATTGTAGACAAGGTCGAGAGAAGATTAAACATTTAAGTCAACAATAATAGTTGTAAAAAATACTAATTTACTAGCAGTGATTGATTGACCTATTGTCCTGGTTGTTTCAGTTTGGCACGACTGCATATTTTGAGGTGGATAGAACGAGGAAATAAGAGAACAAATAAATTTTTGTATAATAAATTTACGTATAAAAATCAATCAAAAGAGAGCGAGTCGACTCAAGAAATCGGGAAAAAGTAGATTATAATAAACAGATGAACAAATGATTCAAATTCGAAAAAAAAAAAAAAAAAAGAATTTGTACAAAAAAATGTGAACTAAGGATGCTTTAACTAAAAAGATGGGGTAGGTGATTTGGGATTATAATTCATTTCTTTCATTCCTCAATCAATCAAAAAAAAATTCATTAATCAAACCTTAATTATCCTTTTTAATCCAAAAATCTTTCTTTATCTTTCTACGTAAATTATTCATTCTAATGACTACTCTTTTGATAAGAGTGCAACAATACTATTAAACTTTTCTTGATCCTTTTACAAACTTTAGTTTGAATCCCGCCGACGATATCACTCCTTGTACCAATTGCATCCGTTATTACGTATCATCCAATCATTATTCATTGTATCAATCGAATGGCCTGTTGGCGGTTCTCTATTATTCACGAATCCAGTTGGTGGTGCATTTATGTTTGCATTTACAAAGCCAATATCTAAACTTTTAACGTGTTTATTCTTTTTTCCAAATGGCTTGTGATCTTTTGTTTTTGAAACATTTATTTTATTTAAACAGTTTTTAACTGCACGACGTAAAACATTCGGTGGTTGACCGTTTATTTTGCTGTCACAATCGAAATGTTCTTTTACCACAACTTCAATCATATCTTTAAAGTAGTATGGTTTCATATTGTTGGCTAACAGGTGCAAAATAAAAAAATTACCAACAGTGGAAGTCAATTTCTCAAGATGCTTTTTATCGGTTGATGGAGCCAATTGTCTTAGCTTATAGTAACGAATGCATGGAAATAGAACCATTGCAACACGTTGAATCAAACACATTGATGTTACGATGAAGATAAAGACGTACCAGAACCATAGAACAACATAAATTTTTTCATTTACGATATTCACTAGAAAGAATCGAAAAAAAAAAAAAAAATGAAACATTTATGTGCAATTTTTGAAATGATATGATAAATAAACTTACAGGGCAAAAAACAGAGGGCATCATGACGCTCTATTGAACCAGAATAACCATATTTATGAAATAAGCATTTAGTCATTCTTGGAAATACTTTAATCAGAGGGTCGTATTTGTTGTCCATTTGTTCATGATTATAGGTTAGCCATTCTAAACCCAATTTTGTGAATTGGCCACTAAATGATTAAAATAATTAATTACATGATCTGTAAATGTTTTTTAGTTTTTATGATGCCTACCTTAGAAAGATGTTTGTAAACCATATTTGAGCAATGAGATTAATGAAATACAAAAATTCACAAAAAAAGAAGAAATAGAAATAGTCTTTTGAAATAAGTAATGAGTCTACAACATCTTGAACTAATCTTCGTCGATCATATTCTGATATTTCAGTTATATGCTTCCCCTTTAGATCAATAATTAATTGTCTAAGACGTTTTGCTTCCTTTGCTTTCCAAAGATATTTTGGTACATAGAACATTATGGACTAAAAATCAATGTTTTCATATTTTCATTGAAAAGAAAGTAGATTAATATTTAAATAAAATGTATGATCGAATTTTTATTTAAGTTGCTGATAAATTAATTTTAATAAATTGAGAATATGTATTGAAATATAAATTATAGGTGTGCAATAATATTAAGGAATAATAAATTTGAATTGAAATTATGTTATCTTAGAGAATATGAAAAACATTACTATATCAAAATGTTATGCTTAATCAAAGAAACCAAAAAGCAGGTTTTTTTTGCGCGTTGTTTGCTACTCTTAACATTTAAAGAGTTTTTAAAATGCACAAATATATAGGTACACATTTTATTTTGATATCAAATAGTATATATCTTCCATGTCTGACTGGTCAATTAAGCATAAAAAGAAATTCTTTCTTTTGCTGACTTATACTAAAAGAAATAGAAATTTAAAGACCAAAAGCTAGTTTTCTTTTCCTTTTTTTTTTTTTTTGATTTTTTAGGGTTCGTTTCGGTACTAACATTTTAGTTCAAATATTTTCTCACAATTTATTTGAACGGGGCAACTTGTTTTTGCTCGCTTTCCAAGCGTTTCTTAAGACACTAAGGAGAATAGTTGTTTTTAGGAAAAGCAAGTACCAAAATGAAATATTCTGGTTCTAACATACATAGCGCATAAATATCAGACAAATGACTACAAACTGTACACTTCGCTCACTCTACGTCTGCTCTACTACTGTTGTTAAGTAAAACAACTTGATATTATTCAACCTGAACTTATTTCAAGTCTTTCTTTCTCTACTATTCTTCTTATGATTTATACTCTTAAATCTCTCTTCTTTTTTTCACTACTTGCTTTGCTTTTTGAAACGCCAGCAACAAGATCACAAAAAATTATAGAAAAACGCACAAAGACCCTCTTCTTATATGAACAAATTTATGTCTCAAAAAGCCAAGATAAAACAAAGCCAAAATTTATTTGTATAAAGCATAGAGAATTTTAATTTAAAGTTAGAGAAAAATTCAAAGAACAATATTAACATCATATCATTTTTGATACGCATTCTGTTTCATAATCGCAATTTTAAAAACTACTCATTAATTTATAGAACAACAAAAAAAATCATAATCATCATTTTAGAATATATAATTAAAAAAAAAGAAACAGATTTTGAAAGTAAAGATGATCAAATAAAAAATTTTAATACATACCTGAAGTATTAAAATGAAGTAAACCCTTTGAAAAATAAAAAAAATTGACATTAGGAGATTAAATTATATTTATTAAATCAAATAAATAGGAAGTTAGTGTTTTACCATTGATAGTATTTGTGGTGGACTTTACGTTCACCATTTGCTGGATTTAAAGTCTTGACGCCGGGATACGCAACATCTATCCCAACTGATTTAGATGTACCGTCAGATACAGAAAATGTTGATTCAAGCCAACAATAATGCTAAATAACAAAAAAAAAAGCATGATTAGTTGAGCATAATCAAAACACGCAATAAGCCTACCTGAAGAAGATTAGGAGGCAAATCAGTTCTAGATGATAGACATTCGATCGGTTCGCCAAAATATTGTCTCATCGACACAAACATCGTACCGACCATTAAAATCATAACAGTGGCCTGCGAATGCAATCGAAACACCACATTGTCTACTTTAACTTGGTCGGCACGAAACTCGAATATTTGTGAGAATTGTGCGAATGCCTTTATTTGACGCAGATAATCCATAGCTTGACCTGCTGATTTTGACATTGAATTCCTGAATACGTTTAGTTTACTTTACTTTTAAAATATAACTGGATGACTTTTTTAATAGTTTAGATAATGATTAACATAATTAAGAAGTAAATAAATTTAAAAATTTGATTTTTTATTTTGTTTGAAGTTGCAGTTGATTTAATTAATTTGCAATAATTTAAAGTGATGGTGAGATTCTTTAATATTGGTCGATGATTAATGAGGATAGCTATTAGGGAGGATTAAGAGGGGAGATGGTTATTTCTCTCTATTCGTGATGATTCATAATTAAAAACATTCGGATGGAGAATTCGTTGTTTTGAAGAATACTTTCTTTAATTCAATCAAAAGAGACACACTTGACTTGAACTTTTTGACCAATTATTTACACTAACACTATGGATGGTCAAAAACACTCACCCAATTATTCTCTTCAAATACTCTTTATGTCTAATACTTTAAGGACCATACTCATTCGATCATGATCAAAATACTTTTTCATTACTTATCTTATTAATACTTAAGAATTAAAAACCTAAAGAGGTTTTAAATAAATTATTAACTAAACTAAATCTGTAAACAAACAAACAGAATTTTGAATTAGATTCGAAACACGGGAAGATCACATATCACACACACAATTTTATATGATTAACTAGATTTCGGCTCAAATCAATCAAAAACGAACCAAATAATGATTATGAGATGAAAAGGTAAGACGAATAAATTCAGATGATAATGAGATTGATTTAAGAGATCATCTTCGATTGCTTGATAAACAAAAAAAGACAATTAGAACTCAGGTGAAAGAAATTTGATGGTTGCTGTGGGTTTAAAAGATCACACAAAAAAAAGTACTTTTTCCTTTTCGATTCCTTCTTTGCCTTTCTTTTTGTTTAATTGTGAGATCTTGTTGGATGGGGTGAACCTTGAGAGTGAACGAAAAGTGGACTTAAGAATGGCTGGCTTGATAGTAAGAATAAAGAAGGAATTTTTGTGGTGAGGGCTTTTAGGAATGAGAAAATGGAGAAATTTTTTAGTTCCAAAGCAGATCGCTTGCTTTGAGTCTGCAAGACTGCACTGAGAGTGCGTGAATTGAGCATGCGTAGACTCTATTTACATTCGTAAAAACAGTGTTATGAACCTATTCATACGAAATATAATTATGAATTTCAGAAAAAAACAAATTTTCATTCAGATTTCTTCATATGTGGTAACATTTATTTGTACATGAATTTATTTTGTCGGGTTACAAATAAAATTTGATATGCTGTTAAAATTTTATTTGATTTCACATGACCACTGTAAATTTCTTCAGATAATAGCTTTCTAAAAATTTTATATCATTAAAGAATGGTCGAAAATTTTGAATGATGTGTTCAAATTTTATAAAAATACTGGGATTCGCACTTCAATTTAGCCAATTTCAATATCACTATTTTTTTCTCCTTTATCTTCGTCTAACTAAATTTAATTTTCAACAATTAATTTTTTAAAATCAGAAAAAATCATTTTATATTTAAATCTTGTCTATTTTTCAATTATTAAATTTTACTTTTAATCGCTCTTTTTTTCATAATGACATTAACAAAATAAAATTTCAATTGGTTTTAATATAAGCAGCTTATTGAGTTTATTTTTAATTCTCTTTTACAGTGTAAATGTAGTTTAAATGAAAAAAAATTGATATTAATTTAATTCCTTAGAGGTATTTCAAGATTTGATTTTATAATTTACTTTAACATAAATAGATGTCTCCCGAGTTTTGTTAGCTGAAAAAGAAATTCTAAATTTTGTTTACAAAAAAAGTTTGATTCTTAAGTCTTCTGATTTAATTATTTTATGATTTAATTTATAATAATTATCATAAGATGGAAAATAGCAAGTCAGTAGTTGTTCTAAGTGTGGAGAATTCGAAAAATGAGAATCAATCAATTACTGATGTTTATAATCAACAAGAAGACGAAAAAACTGATCAGTCGAATTCTCAAATCAACGACGACCAAGTGAATCGCGAAGGACAATCGACTGGTGAAGAAGAAAATGATTCAAACGATGATGAAGATGACGAGTCAGATGATGACATTACTATAACGATAGCAGATATACATAATGTACCAGCTGCCACCACAGCTACAGGTAATAATTCATTCACTTATCAACCTATGAATTTGAATTTATCGAAACGTGGACCAGGTGGACAAGTACAAAATTTAACACAATCTAAAGCCAAACAAACCGGTCTTGATATTGAACAGGCTGGTCAATACAATGGACAATCTATATTTGATTTGAATTTAGATAGTCTTGAAGATAAACCATGGCGTAAGCCAGGTGCTGATATTACTGATTACTTTAACTATGGATTCACAGAAGAAACATGGAAAATTTATTGTGATAGGCAAAAGCGGCTTCGTAACGAAATGAATCAAAATGATACATCAACAATGATTAATAATGATCGTTTAATGTCAAATCAATCAAATCAAAATGGTAATAATATTGTACTACGAAGCACATTTAACAATCACACAAACGGATCATCTGCCTCAACTCAGTCAAATGCTAATAATAATCTACAACAAACCAAAAATGAACCACTCAATCCATTATCAAGTATAAATGAAAACTCGAAGTATGGAGGTAATATGCAACAGAAAAAAGCTGGGCCGCCACCCGGACGAAAACAATTTGGTCAAATTGAAGTTATCAATTCTGGTTCGCAAACTGCAGTGAATACGACTAGTGTAGTGAATAATCAACAACCTCCACAAAACATTATACAACAGCCACCGATGAATATGAATTCAAATATGATGAATAATATGCCTCACAATATACAACAGACACGGCGACCCGATATCAAGGAGAATTTCATTCAAGTTATTGGGCAGCGTGGAGGACCGTCTCAATTATCTAGCATGCCTCCACCTGGGCCTTTCGGTTTGCCTCCACCACCTTACGTAATGCCACCAAATAATCAAATGGAATTTAATTCAATGATTCAAAATTCAATGAATTATCCTCCTGATGATTTCATGGATCAACCGCCACAAATGCCTCGATTCCCCATGAACAATCAAATGGATATAAATTTTGATGATCAATCTTCAAATAATCAACTGTTTAGAGAGCAAGATCAAGATGAAAGGCGTAATGATTATATGCACAGTAATAGATCAAATCGCAATTATTCCTCTAGAGATTATAATAATCGGGAAGAAGACTTCAGACGTAGTAGGGAGAGCAGAAACTTATCTAGAGATAAAGATTATGAAAGCAGTTCAAGAAGAATACGATCTTCACCGCGCAGATCAAGGTAAGTATATTCTTTTTCATTAGATTAAGTGATTGATATATAATTTTTTAAATTTTATTTTAATTTATTTAAAAAGGTCTCCTAGAAGATCAAGACATGATAGAAGTCGATCGAAATCACCGGCCAAATCATCTAGACGTCGTTCAAGATCACGCGAAAGAAGAAGACGAGAAAAAAGCAGAGATCGAGATCACAAGAGTAGTGGCAGTTCAAGTCACAATAAAAGATCAAAAGTAAAGGATGAACAGGAAATCGACTAATTAAAGCTTTCTTATACATTTTGATTATGAATTTTATCGTTTGTCTAAATATAAATATTCGCCTGTACAGACTCTTTTCACATACACATGTACAAAAAAATGATTTCAAAAAACATATAACGAATTATTTTTTTTTCTTTTTGTCCTTCTTCTTAATCTTTTTGATTGCTTGCATGAAATTATTGTGAAAATTAGGCTTGTTTGTTGATTCATTGTGATTTTCAGACATTATTGAATTATGATGTTCATCAATTTCATCAGATTCAGTTTGAGGAAATACTATTAATGATAAGATGAAAATCACCTATATTTATAAACAAATCATTATTTTTTATTTATTGATTATTTTATTTTTAATTTACCTGTACAACTGCACCAACGCCTAGACCAATCTTCAAAATATCATCTGATGTTAAATACATTGATGATTTTATAATTTCAGTATAATTTTCTAGCATTTTAAATTAATTGTAAAAATGAAATAAAATCTCGAATTTTCACCAAAGTAAAGTCCTTTCACATTTCTTTCGAAAACTTAGAACAAAGATCTATGTAGATTTTTAAATATATTTCGATTGGATCAATGAGTATGCGCACTCTCGGTCATTGTAACATAATTATCCCTGTGATATTAAATCTACGAATTTTTCATATTATCGAATGATATATATGGTAAAATATATTACAATTAAAAAGAAATTATTGATAGCAGCTTAATGCCCTAAAATCAATTAACTTACCTTTCAAAAATATGAAAAAAAAAATTGTGGAACTAAAAATTTTTAAGTAATTATAAATTTTAATTTTTTTGTTTAAAATAGATTTTTTTTTTTTATCGAGAACGAGAGGAAGTTCTATATATTGATAATTTACAAATTTATGTGTTCTATTTTGTAGATGATGAACCGAGGATGATAGAAAGATGATGATTGTACTGATCAAATAGGCCAAGATGATCATAAAAAATGGGGGATTTGCACAAAATATTTACAAGTGTAATATTTAACAAAAAAAAAAAGATGGATTCGATGAAGATTGGATAATCAAATCCACTATAAATTTTACAATTTATATAAAATAAAAAAAAAAAAAATAAAAATATCTCCATACATTGTGCCGATTTTTCAGTTCTTGTCAGGTGAAGAAGGAGAAAACGCAATTAGATTGCCGAATATCATCGTAAATTTAAATTTAGAGAGAGGTTTATTCGATTTCAATCATATAGACAATTTAATCTTGGCACTTTTGTCTCTCTTAGATAAGTTAGTTATTTTGAAATGAGCTCCGTGTCTAATGGTATTAATGTAAAATCAATGATAAAGCTCAATTTAAAACATAGTCAATCATATTCAATCTATTTACAAAATTCATAAATTGACAACTTATGCTGTGTTAATTGTTGGGCGCCTGATTTGCATACATCTGCCTTGGAAAATTGTATGTTGATGAATTATTGTCATAGTTTGTTGGCGGTGCTTCATTTGGATTTGAATAGAATTGAGGCTGTTTATTCATCATCGGTGGTGGATAGTTTCCTGGATTGTTCGGATTAAATGACTGTGGGGTCATCTGATTTGAAGGGTTGAATTGATTTGGTGGTAACTGATTGCCATTTATTGGTGGGCCAGTATGATGCATCATTCCGCCATCCGGTAATGGTCCGCTAGGAACTGGTCCATTTTGTTGCCTATACATTTGTTGATTTGAGATCATTGAACTATTAGTATCGCTAGGCATTAATTGTTGACTTGGTGGTCCACGTTGCATCATGGGTGGCATATTGTTGTTATTCATTCTACTTGGCTGACTCATATCGTTACCGATAGGTAGATTATTATTATTTGGTTGAAATTGTTGTGGTGGTGGAGCTTGATTATTCACACTGTATCTAGGTAAAAATTCAAGATTAGGTGGTCTTTGCTGCTGAACACCAGTTGGATTAATTGGCCTATTTGCTGGAACATAACCAATTGTACTTGGTTTAGCATTGTTCATTTGAACATTTATCGAATTGTTCATCATTGACCTTGGAGGAATGTTTTGCATTAAACCTTGATTTGGTGGACCCCCAATCTTAGGGTTGAAGCCTGCATTATAATTTATTGGCATCGTACGTTGAGGCGGTGGTGGTCCTTGACCAGGGGGGAAACCTTGATTCGGAATGGGCGAAGGTGCACCTGGCATTGGATGACCTGATTATTATTTTAAAAAAAAAATTAAGATTAGCATTTTTTTTTGTGTCAAAGGAATATTTTGATTAAGTAAAGAAAATTAACCTTGATTTGGTACTGGTCCTTGCTTAAATCCAACTGGTTGACCAGGTACACTAGACATTGTCGGCGATTGATTATAGTTTTGTATTTTAGAATAATTACCTATTAAAAAAAAAATTTATAATTTCAATTTACATAATTTTAAGAGTAAAAATCTTACCCGGCATAGGTTGCATTTGTTGATAAGAGGGTTCTGAAGGAATTGAATTCGGATTCATAGAACTAAATTGATTTGGTGGATTACCCATCGATTGAGGAATGTTAGGATTCGAATAATTTCCCACCGGTGGCAGTCGACATTGCTGTTGCATTGGTTGTTGTGGTGAATTCACTAAACAATTCATAGGATCATTACTATTGATCATTGAATTGCTACTATTTGACCTGATCATCATTTGATTGTTGTTGTTATTACTATTCATCAGATTTGCATCATTAAACTGAGATGAGCCTAATGACGAATTGCTTGTATCGAGTTTTGGAGGACAATCATCTAATGTATGTGCCATTTTTTGAAGATTTTGTAAATGATTTGAGCCCATTGATGGTTCGTTTAAAGGTGAATTAAAATCATTTGGATTTGTAATCAATGGACCGCCGAGCAATTGATTTGGTTTGAATTGTTGTTGTTGAGGTGGGATTCGACTGTTCGATTGAGGTGGGCCTCCATACATATCATATCTATTTGGATTATTCATTGGATTTGGCGGTTGGGGTGGGCCTTGATTTGGCGAACAGAATGGAGGATGCGGTGGCATTCTAGGATCAAATTGACTACTGTTCCCTGAATTAAATCTCGTTTGACTATTCGGCACCATATTATTATTATTCGAACTATTATCTAAACTGATCATTTGATTAGGTTGCTGTTGATTAATCAATTGAGATGGAATATGATTAGGTTGCTGAAGATGTGGCGGTGCATTATTAAATGGCGAATTATTAATTGACATTCGATTTGATGGACCATTATTCATAAATTGAGGTACCTGATTTGACATTGTTGGTGGTCCACCAGGTCCCAGATTTGGATTCTGTAGTTGATTTGATTGCTGTGATTGCATGGATAATTGATTTTGAGGATGCGTAGGTGGACCAGTATTTATGTAGTCGAGATTGTTCATAAAATCTAACTCAGGACCAATAAGCTCGGAATCTGGCAAACTTGTATTCGGTTGCTTTTGAATTGTCAACTCTTCACCCTCAAAGCCCGGTAAATACTGTATTTTTTGAGGCGTTGGTACAGGCATCAAATGAGGATCGCTCATCGTGTTTAATTTACAAATGACTTGTTTATTGCTACTATTATTAGGTAAGCTCGAATTCATTGAATTGAAACAGTCACTAGTAATAACTGAATTATCAAGACTACTTTTGCACTTTTTAGTTGCCGGTGATAATGGTGGTCCATTCAGTTGATCTAGATTACTATTCATACTTAAAGGTTGGTTAAGATGATGTATTGATTTAGGCGAATTCGTGGTATTTTTTATCATCGAACCATCTATTGATGATGGGGTTGATGGTCCTGGACTTGCATACGGTGGCAATCGCATTGAATTTACTGAACTTGTTGCAGGTGAATATGGAGGTGGATTTTGACGTTGATTCGGACTTGGTGAATTTAATGCTGATGCGTTTTGTGAAATTGGCGATACATGAGATTGATTTTTTCTTCGTCTGCCTGTGGTTTGTTGGGTGATCGGTTGTTGTTGAGGTGTAAGTTGATTGTTAGACATCATACAATTTTCGTCCATAAATGAACCATTTGTTTGATCATTTAGTTGATCAGGTTGTGACCAGTTTCTTTGCATACCTTTGATTTCATTTATAAATAAAAAATTTTGTTAGTCAATCCAAAAGATAGCTTCATTTGATAATAAAAATATAATTATCGATACTAAGATTTTTTCAATTTCACATTCTAATAAAATGTATTTGCTTTTTAATTATGACTTTTATTTATTTAAAAATAGTAATAAAGCACTCACCATCATCATTTATATAATTATCATGCGGTAGAAAAATGTCTGCAATTTTTTTGACTTTTTCAAGTTTTTTTTCTCTTATCAAATTAGGACCTAGGTGAGAAAAGTAAAAAGAACAAAGAAAAAAAGATTTGATTTCTTGGACATATATATTCTGATATGATTAAATATAAGATTGACAGAAGGAGTTTAGAATAAAGAACAAGACAGAAATACGACTAACTGATATAATTTTTAGTCGATTAATTTAAGAACATGTAGAGAGCGTTAGTAATGAGCGAATCGATTAAACTGTTTAGAAAAGAATAATCAGAAAGGACTAATAAACAAAAAACAAAAAAAACTTATTAATATTAAAGTGTGGTCAAAGAGTCGAGAAAGAAATTTCAAACTTCTTGAACGATGCAAGGGCTGGTCAAAAAGAGAGCAGGGGCGCTTGGGCACCTTTTTCAACTTTATTTTTTATTTTTTTATTTTTTTATTTTATTTTATTTTTTTTTTTTTTTTGTTAAATTTTCTTTTAGTCTTTAAGAGAGGCTACCTGAGCAGTTGTTATAAAAAAAGTTATTTTGTCTTGTGCTGTAGAACAACAAAGTTGATTTACTTTTTTGTTACCTTAGTCTCGTATAATTTCTTTTCGTTACTTAAGTAAGCGAATAACTATTTACAGATATTTTATAGGTAAATATTTCTTATACTTTAAAATGTGGTTATAAATCCCATAAAAGAAATCTCAAAGCACGCTATCCCTAGCCGCAGAATAAATGTACCGAAAAGAAAAGAATTTTTTTTCAATTTTTATTTTTCTTAGCTAATTCTCTTTCTTTTTGATCTCGGTTGCTCTAACTATACCTGTTACAGGTTAAACTAGCTATCTAAATAAACTGATTGGAATGTAGCCTAGGTTTGTAAGACCAAACAGGCAAACATTTGCTTCTCTCAATCAGCTCCACACAGATTTGTGGATGAAAATGGCTTTATTTTAATTTTGCCTAAAAGATGTGTGTCTACTTGCATGTATTAATCTATTTAAAAGAAGTATTTGTTACATAAACACTTGTAAAAGACTGTATCGAGTTTAGTTATCCACAATAAAAATTCTATATAAATGTAAAGTGCATCGTGAAAATATGTTGATTACACTAGTCCCGTCAACGAAGGAATGCTCATCTTTTAATAGTTCATCTTAGAGATTGCTCATTCAAAAAGAAGGGCAACATCAACCTAAATTATTCAAACACTTCACCTCTCAAGACAAGTTAGCGAACGAGATAAACAAAGACCGATCCGGAAATTAAATGGTGTGCATATTTTTAGTTTGTGTGTGCTTTTCTTCTATCAATTTGAAAAAGAGCACATTTGGAGGGGGAGGGGGTTTAAATTTGGGCAACGAACAAAAGTATCAAAATGAATGACGCATGAGCAATCCTTCATTGTAGCGCCCGGTGATGACCTGCTTCAACAAATGAGAGGCACGGTGAGCTGAGGCCACAAAAAAATGTTGACTACTAAAGATAACTACTTTTAGTACATCTTCTCAGAATGTTAAATAAAAAGGTATGAATTTGTATCAAAAAGTTGTATTGAATAAAAGAAGTGTGCGTAAACATAAAAATTATTTTAAATAGTTAAAGAAAAATACACACACTAAAAATACCAGAAGATGAATAATTTTTTTTAAGGGCATTAGCATCTGTAGTGTAAAGAATAAGTTTGTATTATGTAATTCGTCTCGCTAGAATTAAATGTCAACAATAAATTGATCACCAATTTTTGGCGCCTTTTTTAATCTTCAATTTTTAATATTATTAATTGCTGCAAAGATTTTTTTTTAAATTTAAAATTTTTTCAAATTATTCAGGCTTTCCTTTAGAGATTGGAATCAAAAAGCAGTTTATAAAACATTCAAAATTTTGATGTTGCTTTTTCTTTTTTGGCTTATTAAAAAATGTTTCTAAGTGCAAACGTTATGAGTGTTTAAAAGATTATTTGTAGCATGATCGATTCTATAAAATGCACTTACAATCTATGTACTTGAAAAAAGTGAACATAATATATGGTAAGTATATTGGCAATCTAGAGAGTATGATCAAAATTCAAGCAGCGAAAAGATGAAGAAAAAAAAATTTATGAAAGCAAAAGTTTTTTCGCGGATCGAAAGTTTATGGACGTGAGTGCATTGATTTTAGTTCGTCCAAGAATTTGCGTTCACTATTGTATACAATAATTCAAATTTCGAACAAGTTACAAGAGCACGCATGTAAAACCTGTGCTAGTTATTACAAATAGATATGCAATATATTATATCTATATATGTGCAAAATGTACGCAAGCGTAAGGCTTATAATGCCTACAAATAACGTACAAGTACACGCATTCATTGTGCACACACATCGAAAGAAAGTATTGTAAGCACATCGAAACGGGAACTAGTTTGAACTATCTTAGGTACATATGAAATGACAAGTAAGTTTCGTAGATTAATAATACAATATACAGTATCAGAGAGTAACTTATAGTTTATGCTTTAGAACACAATTCTAAATGCTCAATCGACCAATGTAGATATCTTAAAATGCATAGTAGAAGATGTCATACGGTTCAAGATTTTTCTCTATTCTATAGTATATAAGTGCGCAAGACGTAAAAAGAAAAGGATAAAAAACATTCGTACTTTGGATTTTTAACGATTGAGTTGATGAGTAGGCGGATGCGCAGGGCAGCGGCATTCGATCTAAAAAAACTCTCTTTAGCCTTTAAAACGAGCGAATAAACTAAAATTCAGAATCGAATAGTCTAAACTCAAATTCCGCCTGTACATTACTGCTGCGCACCTCGTCAAAGATGAATTTCTATTCTTTGGTATTAAATTTATATCGAAATTTTAAGCCACACAGCAAGTTTTCATCAAAATAAAACTATTACACTAAAAGAAGTCCAATCATAAGACTCGACTTGAATTCTTTTGTTCGTAAAGATTGTCTTCAAATACTTTACTCTTCAGTATGTCAAACTCAACTATTAAGAATTATTCGAAAATTTTCATTTTTAATAAAAAAAAAAAAAAAAACAGAATAGCAAAATTTATAGAATATTACTATTCACTCACTTCGCTTGCTCAATAATTTCGCTAAATTTTAACACAGAAGTTGGTTTGGACAAAAAATCCAAAAATGTTGAAGAAAAAAAATCCAAATCCATATATAACTAAATACATAAACACATAATACGGCAATAAATTGAATACTAAAATAGTTCTTAAGCATTGTTTATCTTGTGTGTTGGCCTATCGAATATAGACCACATTTATCAGAAAATATATTGAACAAAATATTGAAGACAAACAACCTAATATTAGACTTCATGTCGGTAGTGATACGGAAATTGAGAATTTCTAACTTATCATTCAAAAAAAACATTTAAAATCTAAAAAATTTAAAAATTATTCTAGACTCACAGTAGGCTTATTAGATGACGTCAAATATATCCTTATCAAGTAATATTTTTTATTTTCTTAATACATAAAAAAACTAATCCGTTTTAAAAGAATCGATTTTCATTCATTGGTGATGATTAGAAGAATTGGAAGCAAATAATCACATATATGTGATTAAGAAACAAGTTTGCAACATCCGCGCGATGTATTTAATTAATAAAATTAAATACAGGTGTCCATCGTACGAAATTGTAAATATGATATCATCGAGCAATAAATTATCTCGATGATTACAAAGTTTTTTATTATTTTACGCAGTTTTTTCATTTTCCGAATTCAGAAAAATTCTAAATTAATAAATTTGGATATAAGAATTCATGATGAAAATGAAAATTGAGTAAAATTTATTTCATATTTTTGCTTAGAAAATGGCTATTATACATGTACTTACTATTGAATTCTAAAAAATAAGGCAAAAATTTTGTAACATGAATTTCATAAAGCGAACAACTTAAAAAATTTAAGCAGATTCTCTATTTTGAAATTCAGCAGTTGAAAAATTTTTATCGATGACACTGAAGTTAGATAAAAAAAAATCATACCGATTGTGTTCATCGAAAAAAATTCGATGGCAATAAATATAATTTTAACTATTCACAATGCATAATTATAAAGATTTTTCGTTAGATTTTTAATTATTCCACAGGTATTCCTCTATAATATTTTTTTATTCTTCTTTTTTCGAATTTTTTTCGAAAAAAATTTATTTCATAAATACGCAAAAAAAATCTTAGATCAATCAAGAATGAAGAATCGTGTAAAAAAAATTATAAATAAATAAATTAGCCTTTTACTCTCACTTCTAATCATTAATAAAATTTTCTGAGTTCTGAATACATTCATGATCATATATAATCATAAGTTAGCAATAAATAATTTATTAATTAGAGTCGAAAGCAATAAAATTAGAATATCACATAGTTCTAGTAGATTACAAGTGTGTAATTAAGAATTTCTAAAAATTTAAGTGGCAGAGTAAATCTACAAAATAAAGACATGCAAAAAAATGGGTAAAAAAATGAGACCAACCTGATCCATTCATCATATTATTGCCCATTGATGTTCTTAGAGTTGAATTATTAATGAAATTGCTGTTTGGTTGGGGCGATTGCCAGCCACTAAGACTACTGTTGTTCATTTGATCGTTTGGTGTATTAGGTGCACCGGTATTCCAATTATTTATATCGTTTTGTAGACCCGGTGATGGCCCAAGACAATAGCTCGCATTACTCACCACACTACTATTACTTGGCGGTCTATAACCGCCATATGGTGACATACTATTTTGTTGATTATTTGACTGTCCATTTATGGGATTGTTATTTATTGAGCAAGGTGATTGTTTACTTCGTTTAAGTGTATTTGATGTCCAATTAGGCAAATGCTGTTTATTTAATGCGTTTTCTTCAATGAATTTTCGTGTTTGCTCTTGACTTGCATGATAAGAAATTATTGAATCAGTCTCATTTCTCAGAACAGCATCAGCTCCCATGTTCGCCATACTAGTGGTAAAGATGTATACTTGATTTGTAGTCTGTTGCATGTAAGTTTGTTGAGAATTACTATTTTTGATCGAGTTGTTCTGCGGTAGATTGTTCATACCATTGGTAATAATGTTTGACATATTATTCATCATCGCATTAACCATTGGATTCATATTATTCATTATATCACTATTCATATTGTTTAAGTTATTATTCAAGTTACTTGTCATGTTATTACCCAAATTGGTGTTTAAGTTGCTACTCGAGTTATTATTATTAAGACAATTAGCTGGTGGCATTTTACAGCTCATATTCATTGTAGGCTGTATGTTCGAGGGAGCGGTCAGCGAACCAGAGGATGTTGTAGTTGAATTGTCAATAATTTGACCATTCATACTCATATTATTGGCATTGTTCAAATTATTATTGCATGGCATTGACATAGTTCCATTGTTTGGCACACCAACATTGTTTGCCGATGAATTTGTCTTGTTTAATTTGTTAATATTACCTGTATTGAAATGAGAGTACGGAAAGAGGTTATAATTCACCGAAAATAAATAAATGTAAAATTGCTTAGAAAATATCAAAAATTTAAAATTCTTACTTGTTAAAATACTAGAATTAGGTGATGAACTTTCGTTTTTAGCTTCAGGTAGATCAGGTAATTTGCCTAGGGAAAAAAAATCAACAAATTTGTAATTAGGCATTAAATTATTTGAGTTAAATGATTTGATCTAATTTAGGCGATTGGAAAGGATATTATGAACAATAAACAAAACTAATTTCAAGATTGAAAAAGAGAAATTTAAAAATGAAATTATATTTACTAAGCCCTGGCCAATCGATTATTACAATAATTGGAGATTTGAATGCACTCAAGTGATTCAAATAAACACACTTACACTTATTGTTCTTTAAATAATATTATAAATGAACAAAGAAGACTGTTTTAGCATTCATTTCATTAGACTGATTGTGTTTGAAAATTTTGATACTGTTCAACCAAAAGAGAGTAAAAACATCGATTTTTCGAATTTATTTAATCGTTTTATAATTACTACTTTGTTTTTGAGGAATAAAAAAAAATATTCTTAAGTTTCTAATTTTTCACCTAGACTATTTATTTATCTGAATTGCTGGTCATTGTAAAAAAACCTGAATTTAATAATGTAAGGATCATATGAAACAATTTTCGATATAAATTTTCAATAAAGTATAATTACACATATGTAAATTAATTAAGTGGTCATTTTAAATTTGTATCATTTAAGTTCTCTATGAAAAAAGTGAGCTTAATAATAGAAACGATTCTTAAATGAATTGATGTGTAAATTTTATGAGAGAAAGTTTTTGCAAATAAGCAAATTAAAAATTTTGTGCGATGTAAATTAAAAATATAAGCATTTGGCGATTTTATTAAATACGCAATATTTAATTTTACAATCGACTGATAAATATTTAGTGAAACTAAATAATTTTAAATAAATATTATCGAAAATTTTGTGCTTTTAGGTAAAAAAAATCAAATGGAATGAATTTAGTAAAAAATAAAATGATATAAATTACATCGTTATTTTGTGAATCAACAAATGATAATAATAATAATAATAATAAGAACGAAAAAATCGTAATGAATAGTTCACATAAATTAGAAAAATTAATAAAGAAACAAAAAAAAAAATGAACTAAGCTTACCGAATTCGTTTTTGAGTCCATTAGAGGATGGATTAAAATCGGTTGAATTATCGACACCCTTAAGCAAATCATCACTATTATTTAGATTAAGGTTGTTATTCATCTGTTGAGGCGTTAGATTACTATTAGAATTTTGATTCGATTGATTACTTAAACTCTGGTTACTAAGATTAGCACTATTCAAATTAACATTATTCAAATCATCTGGATGACTCATTTCTATATTATTTGATTGATTTGCATTGCTTTGCACCGAGTTAGGCGCTGACTCATTTTTAATTGATAAATTTTCACTAAGTGAACTTAATTTAGAAGTTTCGTCTTTAGGCTCTAAATAATCGATGTGAATATTGCACATTTTAATCCGATTTTTCGATTATACATTGTTGAATTTGAAGGTATTTGATTACAAGATGATCAACGGCAAGTAAAAGAAAATAATATTTGAAAAAATCAAAAATGTAGATCAATTTTTTTGAATGAAATTTAGTTAATAAAAAATGAGGTAAAAATCCAATATTCAACAAAAGATATCAAAATAATCGTGAATACAAATGTGTTGATTATAACAAGATAAATTTTGCCAAAATTAAAAATATTACGAAGTAATCCAAATATAAATTATGAGATAAAGTAGTTTTTTTTTTTCAAAAATTGGTAAAAATGAAGATTAATAGGTAAATGGTCAGATAGTGGATGCGATAAGCATTACACAAATAACAATAAAAGATGATAAAGATGAATGAGAATTGTAAATGCAGTAGAAAATGTAGAAAAAGGAGAAAAAATTTTAGTATTTTTGAATAAATTAAATGTTAATTTTATTAAAATTTTTATTAAAATGATGACCGATTGAAAAAAAAATTTACTTATAAATTTAAATCAAAAAATTATTTCACTTATATAAATACATAGTAAAGATAAAATTTATTTTAAAAAAAAAATTAAATAGAAAAATGATGAAAATTTTAGTCTCTTAGAATTTTTTTGGAACAAAAAAGCATGAACACCTTCAGATAACTTTAGTGATGCTGAATTTTGAATTTACCTTTTTTTTTTTAAAATAACTTAGTGAAATTATTTAAAAAAAAAAAAAGGACTCCTTTTCAGGATAATCCGAAATCATTTAATGATAATAAA